>AYEL01076926.1:0-29830 GCA_000484575.1 Olivierus martensii
AACGTCTCCTGTTTGAATTCTAGTATTTTCACGAATATTACATACTTCGTGGTAACTTCTTAAATCTAGGAGATATTCTTTGCGCCACCTTTTCCAAAAGGAGTCCATCCTTCTCTGTTGTTCTTGCCATAAATGCATTAAACTTTTATTCCCAGGCTCTGGACCAGAAGGAATTGTAGTCAGTTTCCTGCCATTTAGAAAATGTGCGGGAGTAAGGGATTCGCTGAGTTCTCCCTATCCATATTCATGTACGATAGGTCTGCTATTTAGATCAGCTTCTATTCCTGCTAGTACGGTCAAAAGTCCATCTTCGTCGATACACGCCTTACCGAGGACCTTTCTCAGGCATCTTTTGACGAAACCGATCATTCTCTCCCACCATCCTCCCTACCAAGGCACTCGTCGTGTGATAAAATTCCAGATAATCCCTTGATGAGCATAATATTGCTGGATTTTAGAAGAGGAGAGAACATCCCAAATTCACACAAGTTCTTTGCTCGTAGCTTGAAATGTTGTTGCATTGTCTGTGTAGATTGTGTGAGGTAGGCCTCGTCGTGCGACGAATCTTTGTAGAGCCATAAGGAACTTGTCTGTCGACAGGTCGCTGACGACTTCTAAATGAAGAGCACGAGTAATTGCGCAAGTAAAAAGAGCGATGTATGTAATATTAACTGATCTATTTTGATGTATGTACAAAGGACCAGCAAAGTCGATACCGGTCACGGCAAAGGGCATAGTATGTCAGAGTCGGTCTGCGGGAAGTGGCGCTTCAATTTGTGTAGCATGAGATTTTTTTAACAACTTGCATGGAAGACAGGAATGGAGAACCTTCTTAATGGATTGTCGGGCACGTAGGATCCAGTACTCTTCATGCAGCTCAGAGAGGACAATTCAGATACCTAGATGATGTGAGCGAACATGTGTGTGCTGAATAAGGAGACGGGTAAACTTGTGGGAGCCATCGAGCAACAATGGATGTTTTTGAGATTGAGGAAGGTCTGCAAATTGCAAGCGACCTCCCAGTTGTATTAGTTCGTTGTGCAGAAACGGGTTGAAACGTTGAATTTTGGAGATATTCGGTAGCGGTCTACTTTGCTGTAGCGCTGCGAGGTCAGCTGGGAAACACTCCTGTTGTACGACCGTGACCCAGTGACATCGGGCAGTGTGAATTTCTAATGCTGTTAGCTCTCCCGTTTTCTTCTCAGTTGATCGGCAATTGGCGATAAAACGTAGCACCCAGGATGTTGTATGAAGGAGTCTTATATAAGAACTAAAATGTGAGATATCGATTAAAGGTGGTAAATGTGTAGACGTATAAAGTGTTTGGGTAACTGACTTTCGTGCTTCTAGATTAGCTGAAGTTTGAGTTGTCTGAGTAAAATATTCAGTAGGCCAAAGATTCGGTGGTCCCGTCAACCATGTGGGGCCGTGCCACCATGAATGTAATGAAATTAAGGTTGATGGCAAAATACCTCGTGAGATGTAGTCGGCTGGATTTGTTTTACCAGGACAATGTCGCCACTGTGCTGGACTGGTATACTGTAAGATTTCAGTTACACAGTTGCAGACAAAAGTTTTCCACTTATTTGGGTCACTGCATATCCAGGATAGTCCCACAGTTGAATCAGTCCATAAGGTAGCTGCTGTTGGGTGGAAATCGGTCTCCCGGCAGGAATAGTTGAGTAGTCAAGTCCGCAGAAGCTTTGCTAGAAGCTCTAACCATGGTAAGGTGACCTTTTTTTATTGGGGCCAGTCTGTTTTGGCTGCACATAAGATTAGCGGAAACACAATTTCCGTGAGTAGTACGTAGATAGAGACAGGCGCCATATGCTCATTCAGAGGCATCGCAAAAGATGTGTATCTCAGCTTCAGTAGGATCAGTGTGTCCAATCCAACGGGGAACGTGTATGGATGATATGTGAGTTAATTCATTAGACCAATTTAGCCACTGAGTAGCAATATCCAGAGGTAAAATCTCATCCCATTTTATTCCACGAAGCCAAGTATCCTGAAAAAAGGATCTTTCCTGTGATGGAAATGGGTTTGTATAGTCCCAATGGATCGTAAAAACTTGATGTGGCGTGCAAAAGTTGATGTTTTGTTGTTGGATCATTAGATAGCAAGGACTCCAAGGACATAAGATTATAGTAAAGGTATTGTTTTCGGTGTTCCAATGAACGCCAAGTACTTGCGTATTAGTCTTCACCGCGATATTCTCTTTTTGCCATACGAAATGGAGGGGTTTTGAATTCGTAGCCCATTTACCATGGGGAGTGTTATTGTGGCAGCGAGTTCTTGCACTTCTGTATATAACAATACGACTTTCAACTTCAGTCTGCCCACTAGCGATAAAGTCATCCATATAGAAATGTTTAGTAAAGAGTTGACGTTTGCTAAAATTTGTCGGTGAGCATTTCTTTTCAAGTTCTTGAATGGAGGCTGAGAGTAAAAATGGACTGCAAGTTAATCTGAAGGGTAGACGACAGAAGCGATACATGAGAATTTTGTCAGTAAGAAACTTATTTCCTTCGTCGTCCTTTTGCGTCTGATACCACAGAAATCGAGTAGCATCTCTATCTCACTGGGCAAGACTTAGTTGAAGAAAGGCTTGGCTGATATCCCCAATTATAGCATATTTACCTAGTTGAAAACGTAATAAAACTGCAAGGATCTCTGGGAGTAGATTGGGACCAGGTTCTAGTACATCGTTTAAAGATGGTGAGTTTGGTTCATGAGATGATGCGTCGAAAACTATTCTCTATGTCATTAATCCATTTTTATTTTTCTTAACAATTTGATGTGGTAGATAATATGTTTTCAGTTCATCGGATGTGGAAGATTGAGCAATTTCGATCTGACCTTTGACAATGTAGTCTTGTAGGCCGATAGACCTTTGACAATGTGAGATATATAGATGTCTTGTAGGCGAGGGTTGCCGTTGAGATGGTTTTGTAAGGAATGAAGTCAACGGTTGGCTGTAATGTAGTTATTTGACAGGACTGATCCTTTCCAGAGTAATCCAACAACTTGTTGCCCATTCATGATGTGGTAAGATTTGTCAAACTGATTGAGTATTCTGTAATTATTTTCAGTCATTGTCCATATTTGGATTTACCTAATTCCAAGTGTATCCAAGTTCCAGAGAGTGCGTACCTGTTCGTTTAAATCTGGATGTGTTGTCTTGGCAATAATGTGGTTTACTATAGTCTCATAAGTCGGGATATATTGCACAGTGGTGGATGAATGGCTGCCAGTGAGTATCCAACCAAAAATGGATGGCAATAAGGCGAGAGAACTAGATAAGCGTAGTGGTTCGTCTGTCTTCACAATTTCCCAGTAATGATCACTACCTATGAGTATTTCAATAGGTAATTGTATACCGTCGTCTTGAAATGTTTAGTAATTGTCTAAGTTTGCAATGTCTTTGGGTGAACTAAGATGGGAGGTGTACGTGTTGTTACTTTCGTATGCTTTAACTATGACCTTTTGTTTATTGTGCGTACTGGAGATGGAGAACTGGATAACTCTTCGGGTGGTAGTGTTGGTCGAATCAGCTTCGAATGCATGCACGGAAAGATTGACGTGTTCTGAAGTGACAAGCCCGCAGGGAATCGTCCAGATCGGAATTGACAAAACTTGACTGGCTACCAGGGTCGAGGATACAATGTGTCAATTTTCGTGAACCCATAGGGCCCTCAATCCAGATTTTGTTGTCTGAAGGTATGTGTTGGTGCGCAGAGACATATCAATTTTCCCAACCGTGGTTATAGTGGGTGAGAGTTGGGAACAGATAGAGGCATGATGTTTCCTTTTGCAATTCACACATGAAGTCTTTTCTTTTCGTGGGCAGTTTTTAGCATTATGTCCTTTATTAGTGCACAAGAAACAGCATTTGGGAAGTTTCAGTTTCTTAATATGGGACAGAATATCTGGAATAGTCGTGCAGTCTTGCGCCCAGTGTTAACCAGAGATTTCGCAGAACGCACAAAAGGGTGTGTTGGTCTTATGTCGTAGCTTTGTGTTAACTTGAAATGAAGAAGTGGTTGGGAGAAAATTGGATGGTGAGGTGCTAACGCTAACTTCTTGAATTTTTTGAGTAATCAGAGAGCTTTCGACTTCAACTCTTAAAAATGACATGAGACTGCTGATATCTCCATCTGATATATTTTCTCGTTGTGAATAGGCGATCCATCATGTAACGATATCTGATGGGAACACTCTTAAGTATTTTTGGAGCCAAAACTCTACCATAGGCATCTACATTTTCCCCCAAAGCTCGCAATGCTTCAAGACGTTTGTTACACTGAATATAAACTTCATTGAGTGACTCTGGAGTGGAGCTGTGTATCGGTTTTAAGCATTCCAAAAAATCTAAATGAGCTTGTACACAATTCTGTCCTTATTTCCGTAATGCTTTAGCAGTATGTTTTTCACAGTTTCGTAAGTTTCACCACAAATGCTGATACCTTCAATTAATCGTTTAGGTTCGCTTTCCAAATAGCCATGTAGAAATACATGTTTTTATCGATCTGTGATAGTTCCGAATTGGAATTTGATAGATTACACAAATTGTTCCCAGAAACATTGCCTTCTTCGATGTCTCCGCCAAACGGATCTAGTTTGATTGTAGGTAGTTTTACATATGGATGTTTGTATGATGAATGAGTTGCCTCGGTATAAAAAGTCTGAGATATAGGCGCATTGACGGTAGCATGCACGTTTTGGACGTCATTTTCTCCGAAAGTTGGCGGTATACATTTTTTCCGGTCTTGAAGAAATCATTTTTCCTTTGTTGATAGTGCACTCACAGTTATCAATATACTCCTCACATTTCTCTGTATCAAGAGCGTAGTCTGCGCCAGGCAATAGACTATGAATCTCATCGTCTAATTGTTTGAGCACCAGTAAAGATTTATGAAGTCTATTAATATAATGCTCTATATCTTCCGGTAAAATGTTGTCGTTTACAGAGTTCACAAGCGTAATAAATTTGGTAACAATACCTCTTACTGTCATTCTTTTCCGTTTTAGTACAGCTGTGGGGTCACTGACTAGCACCATGTTGGATTTCCAAAGTTGAAGTGAAGAAGAACTGTTGAAAAGAAATAAAAGGATGTGCAGTACCTCAGGGATCCGTTGCTATAACCTCTGTCAAACTGTAAATTTCCTACGTCGGGTTGTTTGGCACCATATAAAGCGTAAGCGTACAAGTAGTACATAACAAAAATGAGAGTATCAGTATTTAGTACTTTATTCTCAGGAATCTCTAGGTTCTCTGACCCAGTTTGTTGGAAGCATACACAATATAATAAAACATTTAAGTTAGCGTGGATGTCCCCGCTTAAGTGCCGAGATAGCACCCTCGTCGCGGTAGAAGTTGATTCCAGATATCAATCCCCGACAGAACCATCATAAATCACAAACTGCCATCCATATAAACATACTTGAGATTTATTCAACATAATTGTCGTATTTTTCTATAGGAATCTTGAAAATAAGAAAACAACAACAACATTCTAGTCAGAATTTTCATGATTATCATACATCCTATAGCTTTTTACCTATGGGAAAAATAAAACGTCCAGAATGAATATAATTTATGAATCTAATTTAATTAATTTTCATTATAGGTTCTGTTCGATTTGGACAACCAGGAACTATAACTTGTGCAGTATGTCGTCAAGTCAAGTATTATTCTCATGTCCAAAGAAGATTCAGACAATTCAGTTGTGAACCATGTGGGAAATTTTTTGCACGTTTTGTAAGAAACCCAAGGCATTATTTCTGTTCTAATGGAGGTTAGTATAAAAAATTCATTATTTTATCAATTAATTATATAATTTGCCATATATAGCTTTTGAATAGTCTTCTATATTATTATTTTTAATGTAAAGTGCTTAACATAATTCAATATTTAATTTTTACAGTAAATATGTTTTAAAACATTTTTCTTGTATAATATGCATCCAATCAAAAATGAAATTTTAAGAGGGCCTTAAATAATATAAGAAATATATGCATTTCAGATATGATTGGAAACAATTGAATGATGTGATCTGTAAAGATATAGAAATGAATTATTTTCTTCTATATCCCCTTCGTTTTAATTCAGTTTGGCAAACTTTTATAAAAACTTTAAATACCTATGATATACTTAAAATCCAAATTCAGTCAAAAGTGGTTGAACAATGCAGTTTGTTGAATTTATATAAACAAGATCTCCAGTAATATAACAAATAGGTACAGTAAGATCCCACTTAATGTTGCTCCGTTTAACGCGTTTTTTTCAAATTCTATATTTTTTATTGATTCACTTTGGTGCAGTTTTTCAAACTCAACCATTGAGCACTTAGTGTTCTTGGATAAAAAAAACAAGTTTTCATTCTTCAATAATGGAATGTGAAATAGGAAAAAAAAATTTTTTTATTCAGATGCAGTAAGACCCCGCATAACACTGCTCTGTTTAACACTGTTTTTATATAACGTGGTTTTTTTAAATCTATATTTTTTATTAATTCACTTTGCCGAGGTTTTTAAATGTTTATACTCACATAAATCTGAAATCACATGAATTTGTTGTTTTGATACTCCTAGGCCGTCTCGCAATGCGTTTGATATCACTGCCATGCAGTACATATCAAAGTCTACTGCAAAACATGCAACGGATTTTCTCAAAACAAGTTTATCCAATATGCAGAAATTATAAATCAGTTTATACAAAATGATCCAAATTTTGATAGAAGTTCAAAGGCAGGACGAAGTGTCATGGATGCAATGTCTCACTATCGACAATTGCTTGCTGAACAAAAAAGGAAAAGGCAAATGATTTTTAGTTAGATGATTCTTAATGAAAATACAAAAACTATCAAATGAGGAAGAACCTTCTTCATCACAAAAATTATTTACTTGAATATTTTTGATTTTCATGAATGATTTATGAATATACCATGGATGCGATGTCTCACTATTGGCAATTGTTTGCTGAAAGAAAGAGGAAAAGGCAAACGACGTTAAATGACTTCTGAACGAAAAAAACAAAACATCAAATGAAGAATAACCTTCCTCATCACAAACATAAATTATTTACTCAAATATTTTTTATTTTCATGAATGATCTATGAATACAAATCGATATTAGCAATAAAAAATGTCAATAATTAATGTAATAAAATAGTAATAATACATGTTACAAAATAAAAATGGTACATATAATTTTTTTATTAACTGTACTGTTTCACCTAATTCAAATGAACCTAATAATCATGTTTCACCTATTCCCATTATTTACATGTTAAGATAATCTTGTATAACGCTGTTTCATTTAGTGCTTTGTTTTCTTGGAACATATCCCCACGTTAAACAGGATCTTACTGTATTATTTTTGGGTATGTCCTAAGGAATGATTATTTTGTAAAAGGTTAGATTACAGATTTTGTAGAGAGAGCAGAGGATACGTCAACATTAAATGCAGAAAAAAGTTCAGAAAGTGAAGTTGATATTGTTAAAAATGAAAAAATGTTCTTGTTTTGTGAAGTTAATTCTGACCTCTCCTATTATTATTTTATTATTCTCTTTATTATTTATTATTATTTTCATTATTACTTAACATATTATATTTTAGTTTGAGTTAACTCACTTTCCACATTCTCCATCCCATCAGTTAGAAATTACGTGTTATGGACTGGAAATCTCTTCCCCGAATACGGGAGATAGATTTCCAGTCCATAACACACTCTCTCAGCTTTTGATGCCATCTGCTCCAAATAATTTAACCATTGATCCGATGTGAGATTATGAGAATGATCTCTTATTGACGTATTATTTGGTACATAATTTAATTTGTAAAGAGAATGACATGAACTGCTTGCTCTGTAAACTAAGAAATTTGAACCTGTTGCATGATTTATGTAAATGAGACAAGCTCAAGACTGTAAAAGTCATTTGGATAAAAATGTATGCTTCAACTGACATTAGGTGTTTCATATTGAAGTAGAGTTGATGAGTGACTTTAACTTTCTTGTAAGAGCGATCATAGCTTAAGTTTGTATCAGAAGTGGAGATATTAATATTTCAGGTTATATTGATTATTGTTTTGAATATTTGGATAGTTGAATTTTGATTAAACAAGTTTTATTGATAACTTGATTTGATGCTTTATTATTGCTTAAATAAAGCTTTGGTTATACTTTTTGTAAGTGTTTGAATCAAATAAATTATTTTTATTATTTAGCTTTACTTGTTTTGAGAATTTATTCAATTTAATAGTATTATTTTTCTAACATCGTTTTTTTCTATTTAGGTCTAACACTTGTTTGATACTTTAAGCCGTAAATTTTCCAGTTGTTTGTTTATTTTGTTGGGTAGATATTAGTTATTGATAGATTGGTTTGATTTGATATTTTTATTGTAGGTAATAGTAAAAGACCTGTAGTAACTGAATAGTGATAAGGAAGATATAATTATTAAACGAATGTTACATAGGCTCTATACTTTTTCTATTTATTTATTTATTTATTTATTTATTTATTTATTTATTACATATTTTATTTATTGGGATCTTACATTTATATATTTCCTTTCTTTATATGTTGTGTCATTAATATTTGCAATAAAAATTAAGTTTCTTTTGTGGATTTAAAGAAAATTATTTGTTTTTAATCAATTTTCGAATGCAACTTCCATTTTTGTATTGGCTTCAGGTCTCATATAACAGTTTCTCACAACATGGCATTTTTTAGGAACCTATCTATCATGTTTTACGAGGGTTTCTTGTAGTATGAATAATAATAATAATAATAACATTAATGTTAAACAAAAAAATAATCATATGTTTATAGTTAACATCTAAATATACAATAATACCTTGTAAAGTGCAGTTAATTGATTCCAAGAAGTGTCCACACTATTCAAAACCGCATTGTTCGAAGTCTATCTATAATGGATTTCAATTTAATTTGTTTATTACAAAGATGTAGGATAATAAAAATGTTTAAAAATTAAAAAAATATTTATTTTTATTAACTAAATAACAAAGAAAATCATTTTAAACGGATATAAAAGTTGTAGAAAACATTAGGACTCATTCGTTGAATTCACATGTGCTATTTTAGCAAATGAAGTGCCATTCTCGTGACATTTTATAATTTCAAGTTTCTTCTCTAATGTCAACCATTTGCATTTTTTTTGTTACTCCAACAGTATCTTGTCTGTTTTGTATCTTTTCACTATATTAAAATAATAATAGAATATTAAATACTAATATTAATGTAAAGAATAAAATGCCATGGGGAAAGAATGTGCCTATGTGAGAGCCAATTGAAAAACTATTGCATAAATGCGGCTCTTGACCAAGCTCTCAACTATCACCTGCTGCACTTGGGAGTCGCCGATCAGTGTTGCCATTGTTGATATGTGTAATAATAAAAACTGCATTAGACCATAACCCACATTATTCAAAACTGTGCTAAGCATGGTATTCCTGTACCTCATAAATAGTTCATATAAAAAGTTTAAAAATGATAAGTACTATAATCCATAATATTACAAATCATAAGAGGCTGTTACTTGTTAATGTCTGTCATTTATAGTATAACCAGATGTTTGTTTATTTTAGATTTATTTTATTACATCATTTCCAGGCTTGGATGATGATATATTCCTGAAAATGGTGTAGTAAGACGTGATCTATGTCACAATGATCTCTACATACATTATATGGCTAATATTGTAATGAAAGATGATGACATATCTGATATTTGATCTAGAAAAAAAATTAACTGACAATAGTTTAGGGTTCGAACTGAAGTTAGAAAGATGAAGTATAAGTTAATTAATCCATTAGTGGTAACATGGAACCATAACAATAAGTGAGAAAATGAAATTTGCATGCAGAATAATAAACTGTTAATTATGTGAAGTTTTCATTATTTTGTTAAAATAAATTTTGCGAATGTATGAAACATTGTTTTCTGGCAAAGAGTCTATTTTTTAATGCAAAAAAAATTATATTTTTATTGTATTTATTGATTTTTAATGAATTTTTAAGTAATACCTCTTATCAAATTGTGTAAATAAACAGAATATCATATTTCATTCAATCGTAAATCTTTTTCCAAAGTCAAAACAAACGTGTTTCCAGTTTTTTTGCAAAGACTAGGTGATTATATTACCCAGAGTGGTCCAAGGTCATTGGAGGTGATATGCAAGATGGGGACACAAACAAGTGCAATAAAATCTGATTGCAGGAGTATGAAATATAATTGTTCAATTTCAAAGGATTCTAAATTGCATATAATATAAAATTTTATTTCATATTCTAATTTTTTTATATTTGATAAGTTTACTTGTTTTTATTATAGCATTTTCTGTCTAGAAAAGATATTTTTCTACAAATTTTTTTAATTGAATGTATAATATGCAAATGATGATAAATAGAATCAAAAATTCTTTCTGTCTTAACAATTAATGATAACAAAGAAATTTATTGTTTTTCTTAAAGAGAAAGGTTGAAAGTTTAGTAATCACTATATATTGTGATACTGGAGTCAGAATTTATGACATATGCATATGTAAGTTTTGGCTATAGGATAATACTCATTTCTTCAAGTATTGTTTATTATTTTATCTTCTATTTAATTTATTTCATAATTGTATTATTATTTGTTAAGCCAATTCAATCTGTGTTTTTGAGAAATTGTTTCAAAATTTTAATATATATAAAATAAGAAAAACACAACTCATTTTATTAACTAAAGTAAGAAGTTTACATTAGTCATAAAATAAGAAGATAACTGCATGCAAGAACAGCTTTATCATTATTTAAAACTTAATAAATGTCTTAAATAAAAATATAAAATTAGATGAAGAATGTATTAAAGTATCTAAAAAATGAAGAAATTCATCAAAAGTTTTCCTTTGCAAATATGATTAAAATTTCAATTTTTTATTTATACATAGGGTGAAGCGATGTGAAACTGGTGACTACATGGCCGCAAAATGATAAACTATTTTTAAAAATGATTAATTATCAAAAAAAGTTTTTTCTTTAGCAGTGGGAAGTTCAGAATCTCAAACCACGAGATCCCGCCTCAATTTTTTCCCCTCGTCTCTTTTTGATGCATTGCAAAATTTTATGAATTCATAAGGAAGGACTTAGCAATTTAGGAAAATTCTATTTTTTTATTTTTTTTTGCATTGAGAGAAGAATTCCACAGTTCACCCCTGATGAGTTAAATCTCATACTTAGACATAATGTAAGATTAAAAAGGTGAATATAATATCAAGGTTTATATTAAAAGACACATGTGATATGTGCCCTTATTCATAGATAATAATTCCAATAAACCTTGAATATACAGTGAATGATTGGTTAACAAACAGTTCGGATAACGAACACTTTTTCGAAAGATTTTTATATTAACGAACACGTTTGGATAATGAACACCTCACAGAACAAACTGGGGGACCTGCAGACTGAGGGAATGAAAGATCAGCCCGATGGCTGCGTGGTAAAGCTGTGGCTTAATATTTTGGAGGATCCTGTGGTTCCACTCCTCCAATTTTTCAGGAAGGATCTGGGCCTGGCCCGTTGAAACCCATCTTTCAATCTTCCAGTTGACCCCATCATGGATGTTGGTCAGCCTGTGATAATGGCGGCTCTATAAGTGGCCGCCTCCAGATAAAAATATTCCATGTAGATATTTCGGTTTAACTAACCTAACGGAATGACAGGCTTTGGCATTGTGCGTTCGTGGACTTATGCAATGTCTTTTGTCAATTAACTGTCTTCTTTTTACAAATTAACTAAGGCTGTGTGATACATTGAAATCTGCATGTAATCAACAGTATACTTGATTAAATTCTGATTGTTTAGCCTTTGACATTCCCTCAACTTGCATGGGGACTGAGCTGAAGACTTTTGAAATTGAATTGAATAAAGTGGACTTTAGACAAGAACAATAAACACTGTGTTTTAATCGAATTGTTCAACATTAATTTTGAAACTACTGACTAGTAATGAACTTTTAAATTCACTGATATTTTAAATTAAGACTTTCTTTATCCTCTCTGTGATCAAGAAGATTTCTCGACAAACTGAAGATTGTAGGAAATGATTGTTGTTGAGAAATTGCTTCAAATATCAACTATGTAAATACTATAAATAATTTGAGACTTCAATTTTGTAATACCATGTTGGTTGTTAACTCATAAATAATTTGAGAATTCAATTTTGTAATACCATGTTGGTTGTTAACTCTCTTCTTTCATGATGACCTACCATGCATTCTTATGGTAGGGAACTTTTACTATACTTACACTTTCCTTATCTTTCTTGCTTCTTCTTTCTACTTAATGGCTAAACCCATGGTAAGTCATCTGTCTCTTTGGATTCAGGGTAAGGATGGAAGAACAGTAGTTTTTCCCAATTAAAATGAACTCGGCTTATGGATAAGGATGGAAGAACAGTAGTTTTTCCCGATTAAAATGAACTCGGAGAATAAAACAAATGAAAGATTTAATAAAGAAGGTAGGAGAGAGATATTACAATTTTTCGGCCTTAGAATGGCATAAATTATGTCTACTGCTCTATACGGATTGTTTAAAATCTAGATATCTATAAACAGCACAAATGAGCAGTCCTAATATTTCAAAAAGTTTTATTAGAAACGTTTTCAGTTTTTAATAGCCCTCATCAGCTTTAATTACTAACAGTTTTGTTCTATAACATAGAATCCAAACTTTTTGAATAAAAAAACAAAAAAAAAAACTGGTTTGGATTCTATGTTCTAGAACAAAACTGCTAGTAATTAAAGCTGATGAGGGCTATTAAAAGCCGAAAACGTTTCTAATAAAACTTTTTCATTCCGTTATATAACAATGATACAAACAGACAGGAAGTTTACATAGGTAGTACTACACGATCTCTTAAAATCAGACTATTAGAACACAAAAAGGATATAGAAAAAGGAGAATTTAAAACAGTGCTTGTGAAAGCATTTTATGATTATAATATTTATATCCGATGGAATGAAGCTAAAATAGTACGAACAATAAAAACTGTACGTAAAATTAAATGGGCTGAAACACTAGAGATTATAAAATATTTTAGAAAAATGCATGTAATAAATGATAACGCTCCTGAGATAATCCCGGCACCATGATTTTCCACAGCCTGGCAATAATAATTTAAATGATTATTGAATTCTCACTTACTTGATTATAAATATATACAGTATTTATTTTTCTATATAATTTAATCTTATTTATTTTTATATTTGTATTTAATATTTAATTTTCAAATCTTTAAATATTTTCTAATGATGGCTTAATTAAGCCAAATGTTCTACGTAATAAATTTAAATTTTGTATTGTTTTTTCTTTTGGTAAACATATTCAGTACATTATTACACAATTCCATTGAGACCAGCTAAGTAATAAGTTGCCATTTTTAAAATAAAAATAAAGATAAAAAATTACTTGAACAGTTGTGGTTTATTTAAATTTTTAAAGTAATCTGTTATCGAAGATTGTTTTTCTTTCCTGACATTTTCTCAGAAATTCATTTAATTACCTGAACGATGTTGTTCAGGTAATTAAATGAATTCTCGGTGCCTAGCAAAAATCGGCAGACAGAGTCTAGAGCAATGAAGGCTTCTGACAAAAATGGTAATTTTACTTCTTCTTCATCAGATTCTGAATTTTCACTTTTTTTGATCTTCCTCGTTTTCTCTGTTCATTAATGAATTGATTATTTCAGCTTTATTCAATGCTTCAGTTGTTAAAACTTCATCATCCATCGTGACATAATCTTAAAAAGTTATGTTGTTGGGAAAAAGTTCTCGTTCCTGGCCATCCTTAGTACCAAAGTCAATTTCATTTAATTCATCGGAACATTCTTGTATCTCTACTTCTACTAAAGCAAAGCCAGCATGACGGAAACAATTTTGAATTGTTGTTTGACTAACATTCCTCCATGCGCTCCTTAAAATGGTCAATGCTTCTAATAAATTGATTTGGAAGGAAATTTTTTATCGAAGACGTCTATAGCTCATCAAATCATCTCTTTTCTGTAATGAAATTTAATACATCGAATTATGCCTAAGTCACATGGTTGCAACTTCGAGGTAGTGTTTGGAGGGAGAAAAATTAGCTTTATGGCTTTCAATGATAACACTTCACAGTGTGCAGTACAGTTATCAATAAACATGCAAATTTTTCTTTTCTTGTAATATAATTTTCTGTCTGCTTCCTTTAACCACTTTGTGAAAATTGCAGATGTCATCCAGGACTTTTTATTGACATTATAACACACTGGAAAAGTTTTCACATTTTTAAAGCATCGTGGTTTTGCTGATTTTCCAATGACAAGCAAAGGTATTTTATCCGATCCATCCATGTTGCATGCTATCATTACAGTTATTCGCTCTTTACTGCATTTTCCGCCTGGGCATTTTTGGCCTTTGACACAGAGAGTATGATTTGGAAGTGCTTTCCAGAATAGTGCCATTTCATCAGCATAGTAAACGTTGCATGCTTTATATTCTTTCAAAACAGATTATAATTTGTCATGTAAGAATGCTTCTGTAGTTTCAGAGCTAACACTCCCTTCTTCTCCACAAACTTTTTTACAGGTGATTCCATGTCTCTTTGAATCTGTAAAGCCAACCAGTAGATGCTTGAAAGCAACATTTTTTGCACATTCAATGCATCATCAAAGAAACATGCTTTTTCCTGTAGTATCCCTCTAGTTAAAGTCATATTCTGACTCTGAGCCTCCATTTCGTCAAAGCTATTTCTACATCTTCATTCTTTCCAGTTTTCATTCACTTTCAGTTTGGTTCAAATTTATTTGTGGCATATGCTGCCTCAATTTTACTTTGGTTTTTTAAAATTGTAGATGACATGCTTTGTGGAATTCTGTGGCTTTGAGCTATTTTGGATTTTTTTCTCAAGCCATCATCTATTTCATTTAATATTTCCTGCTTCTCTTCCAAACTTAGTGGTTTTTTTAGTGCTTTTATGCATTATTGTACAGTATATGCTACAAATACAGTACTGTATAATATGGAAAACTGACTGTACTTGACAAACGCTAGAAATCGAATTGCTGCAATAAACTCCTAACCAAAATAAACCAGACCTTTCTACGTCAAGTAGTTTCGCATAAAATCGCTTTTATTTACTTTATCTCAGTGAGAAAGTGCACGTGTGCTAAGAGAGGGTGTTGTTTATTAGTGCTTCCTCTCATTCTAATGTATGATACTCCCACCCGGACAGCATACGGTACATGAAATCGCGGCTAGCTGCAGTTGTTTACTAGATCTAATGACAGGTACTTCATCTTAGGGACCGATTCTTCGATTCCCTTACTAGTAAAAACAGAACCGGAGAAGAAATCCCATTGTTTCCTAAGGAAGCTCAAGACTTGATCTGGTAAAACTGTAATTTTAAGTTAACAACTGTAAACTCATCGAAACTTAAGCGTGTGGTGTGAATTGGATTATTAAGCTGAGATGTACTGTATATTTGACAAAGAAAACAAATTCATCTTAACGAACTATAGCGTGAATACATGGGACCTCGAAAATTCTTTCGTACTAACGGAGAATTTGTATTAAGTGAGTTTGTGCTAAACGAATAATTTAACATTATTCTAATATACTCCAGGCCGGGGATGGAAAAGATAGTTCTTACTATCGAAAATTTGTCCTAAGCAAGTTCGTCTTAATGAGGTTTGACTCATTAACCCTTTTGAGTGCCAGACATTTCAATTTCTGCATATAATTTCATGCTGGTGGTTAATTAAAATTAAGCCTAATTAAAATACAAAAAATTAAAATTATCATATCTCACTTAATTTTGACAAAAATCTTTTGAGGTTTTCAAAATTATTGTGAATTTTGCCCTCTTTCAAACAATATAAGCATTTTTTGGCATTATTTTTTTTCACAACTATCATTCCTTATATAAGATTGCAGAAAACATAATTTTTTTATATGAAATCTTAGTCATTCAATGAAATAGTTGATATTTTACATAGTCGTATCATTTCTGAACAAAACAAGCCATGAATGAAGACATTCTGCCAAAATTTTCAGAAATTATAAAAACCAAGAGTTATGTACTTTTTTATTGAATGAAGTTGTCATATAATTATTAAAAAATTAAATAAATTTAATGAAATATTGTCATTTATACAATTTTTAGCAGTACTTTTTATGGATTTTTTAATTTATATCAAAAATATTGTAACATTTATGAAAATGGTCTCATCTCATATATAAACAGCTGTAATATTCTTTATGTTGGTTTAATTGGATTACGGATGGTTATTATAACAGCCCACCTAATACCACACATTGTGAGTAAAGTACACTTGGTTGCAATTTCCTGGGAAGTGAGTGGCTCTTGTAAAACAATAACAGTGCCCTCACATTTTTTAAATGGAAGGGTGTTTACCACTCATTTTTTGCAATTTTCTTCTAAATTTTGGTGAAAATGAATAAAAATGAATGTTTAAGATAAATTCTTTTTTCTAGCACTTAGATAGGATATAAATGTCTTTATTGTAGTTATTATACAGTCATAGAAATATATATATATTTCTGTACATACATACATACATACATCCATACATCCATACAGAATATATACAGATTATATGTAATATATATACAGAAATATATGAAAAAAGAATTTATCTTTTAAAGGTAGCATAATTTTGAACATTAATAATGTTTAAGATATATTGTAATTTATTTTAAAGAATTAATTTTTTTTTATTAACAATATTATTTTTTCAGTTTTAAGCATTCTATAACTTATCATATGAAAAATTCAATTTTTACTTAAAATTTCAAAAATGTCATTTATTTCAACCAATTTATCTTTTAAAGGTAGCATAATTTCGAACATTAATAATGTTTAAGATATATTGTAATTTATTTTAAAGAATTAATTTTTTTTTATTAACAATATTATTTTTTCAGTTTTAAGCATTCTATAACTTATCATATGAAAAATTCAATTTTTACTTAAAATTTCAAAAATGTCATTTATTTCAACCCAAACCAAAATAGTTTTGGTATATTAGGCTACACAATCAACAAGAATGGGAAAAAATCCAAATTCTACTGACTGTTTCAAAACAGTCAGTAGAATTTCAAAATTCAAAACAATGTTTGTAAAAACGCAATTTAAAAAATATTTTGGAAACTGAGAAAACTTCAGGAACCACCATCAAAGGTGGATGTTTTCATGTAATCAATATGAAAAACTGATTCACAATAGTTTGTATTAAAATCAGAATTAAATTTTTTAACCTTTTTTTATAGTTTTTTTTTTTAATTACAGTGATACCTCGGATCATGAATGTCTCAGTTCACGAACAAATCGGTCTACGAACACCATTTGCGAACAAATTTTGCTTCGCTTTACGAACGATGCTTCGGTTCACGAACAAAACAAATTTTGCTTCCCTTTACGAACGATGCTTCGGTTCACGAACATGCTTTACGAACGATGCTTTGGTTCACGAACACACACGCACTTTTGCTTCGCTTTACGAACGATGCTTCGGTTCACGAACAAAACAAATTTTGCTTCCCTTTACGAACGATGCTTCGGTTCACGAACATGCTTTACGAACGATGCTTTGGTTCACGAACACACACGCACCGCGCGATGGAGTGCAGAACACACGTGACCCGCGGCGCACAAAACCCTGCGCATAGCCTCGCTCCAGCAGCACGTACTGCGGCGCACAAAACCCTGCGTACAGCCTCGCCCCCAGCAGCAATCCAGTTGGCCCACAAAACCCTGCGCACAGCCTCGCCCCCAGCAGCAATCCAGTTATTCACGAACACACACGTACGGAATGCATGGAGCGCACGTGACTCGCGGCCCTGTGCACAGCCTCGCCCCCAGCAGCAATCCAGTTTGCCCAGCTCACATGGGTACAGTAGAGTACCAACAAGTGTTGATATTTTAGTTTTTTTCTTTATTTAATTAAATTTAGTACAGTAAAGTTCCAACAAGTGTTAATATTTTAGTTTTTTTCTTTATTTAATTAAATTTATTCCGTTATTATGGCTTCCAAAAAAGTTAAAAGTGTTAGTGAAGGTGGTGTTAATACGGCTCCCAAAAAAGTTAAAAGTGTTAGTGAAGGTGGTGTTAAACATGCATTCTAATATTACTGTTATATTTATTTCCTTTCTGTATTATTTCCACACATTAAAAAAAATTAAAAGTATTAGTGAAGGTGGTGTGAAACATGTTTTCTTCAGCTCCCAAAAAGTTAAAAGTGTTAGTGAAGGTGGTGTTAAACATGCTTTCTTCTGTTACTGTTATATTTATTTCCTTTCTGTATTATTTCCACACATAAAACCATATTAAGTGTTAGTGAAGGTGGTGTTAAACATGCTTTTTTCTAATATTACTGGAGTGTTAGTGAAGGTGATGTTAAACATGCTTTCTTCTAATATTACTGTTGTGTGTTAGTGAAGGTGGTATTAAACATGCTTTCTTCTAATATTACTGTTAAAAGTGGTGTTAAACATGCTTTCTTCTAATATTACTGTTATATTTATTTGGTGGTGGTGTTAAACATGCTTTCTTCTAATATTACTGTTATATTTATTTTCTCTCTGTATTATTTCCACACATAAAGCCATAACATGTTAAAATTTTCCTAGGAGATGTTAAACATGCTTTCTTCTAATATTATTGTTATATTTATTTCCTTTCATTAAACATGCTTTCTTCTAATATTACTGTTATATTTATTTCCTTTTTGAATTATTTCCACACATAAAGCCATAACATGTTAAAATTTTTTTCTAGGATAATTTCCACACATAAAGCCATAACATGTTAAAAATTTTTTCTAGGGAAAAAACGTATTATTTGGATTTACATTAATTGCAATGGGAAAAATTGAACAAAAACGTATTAGGGGATTTACATTAATTGCAATTGGGAAAAATTATTCAAAACGTATTATTTAGATTTACATTAATTGCAATAGGAAAAATTGATTCGGATAGATCGGAAGAGTTTAATTGCAATGGGAAAAATTGATTCGGATTACGAACTTTTCGGATCAAAAAAATTTTTTCTAGGATAAAAAACGTATTATTTGGATTTACATTAATTTTTTCCTAGGACAAAAAACGTATTATTTGGATTTACATTAATTGCATAAAATTATTTTTCTAGGATAAAAAAACGTATTATTTGGATTTACATTAATTGCAATAGGACAAAAAACGCATTATTTGGATTTACATTAATTGCAATGGGAGGACAAAAAATGTATTATTTGGATTTACATTAATTGCAATGGGAAATGGACAAAAAACGTATTATTTGGATTTACATTAATTGCAATGGGAAAAATTTTTGTAGGATAAAAAAAACGTATTATTTGGATTTACATTAATTGCAATGGGAAAAATTTCTAGGACAAAAAAACGTATTATTTGGATTTACATTAATTGCAATGGGAAAAATTGGGAAAAAACGTATTATTTGGATTTACATTAATTGCAATGGGAAAAATTGACTCGGATTCACACAAAGCCATAACATGTTAAAATTTTCCTAGGACAAAAACGTATAAGCCATAACATGTTAAAAATTTTTTTTCTAGGATAAAAAACGTATTATTCTAATATTACTGTTATATTTATTTCCTTTCTGTATTATTTCCACACATAAAATAACGAGTTTAAAAATTTTTCTAGGACAAAAAACGTATTATTTGGATTTACATTAATTCTTTCTGTATTATTTCCACACATAAAGCCATAACATGTTAAAAAATTTCTGTATTATTTCCACACATAAAGCCATAACATGTTGAAATTTTTTTCTAGGATAAAAAATGTATTATTTGGATTTACATTAATTGCTTTTTTCCTAGGACAAAAAACGTATTATTTGGATTTACATTAATTGCATAAAATTATTTTTCTAGGATAAAAAAACGTATTATTTGGATTTACATTAATTGCAATAGGACAAAAAACGCATTATTTGGATTTACATTAATTGCAATGGGAGGACAAAAAATGTATTATTTGGATTTACATTAATTGCAATGGGAAATTGATTCGGATTACGAACTTTTCGGATCACGAACAGGGTCAAGGTGGATTGTGTTCATGAACCGAGGTATCACTGTACTTTGTTTTGACATCTATACATGTCAATGGCACACAGGTTTAATTAGGTCATGATATCTATACATGCCAAAGGCACTGAAGAAGATAGCCCTTTTAGTGCTGAACAACGCTATATTGTTATCCACACCCAAGTAGTATAATAAAGAAAGAGAAGACATTTGAACTTGTAAACACATTTGTCCAACAAACTTTTGCTTACTCATTGAAATAATCTTCATTTATTGTTTTTGAAATATTATATTCTAAAATAAAACTCAAAGCCCTTTAGCAGTAAAAACTTTAATCAGCTGATTAAAGTTTTTGACTGCTAAAGGACTTTTGAGTTTTATTTTATTTTTTATTTGTGTTTTGTGCAGTCTTGTTGAACTTTTGTTATATTATATTCTACCGATTGATTTGATCTGATATTACTTAAAAATGATAAAAGACACAAAGAATGAAAATGCTTTATATAAGATATGTTAAATCATTATTTAAAATTTAATAAAGAACTCAAATAAAAATCTGGAGTCAGATAAATAGCATATTAATTATATATTTAGATATTTATCTATAATTAGATATTTATCTGATCACAAATTTAATACTTTGTTTACATGCAATGCAAAACAAGCAATTGCCATGCCATGAAACAGTAACCTATTTTTAGAAACTATTAATTATGAAAATCTACTAAATTTTGCATCAAGACAGATTTCTTGTTCGGCTGTCACCCCATGGAATTTTTTATTGGCTGATTATAATGCTTTGCAAAATATATAGAATGCATTGGAAAGGATTTAGCGATTTAGAAAAATTATAATTTTTCCAAATTTAAAAAAATTAAAAATTATTCTATTTTTCTAATGAGTTTGGTAAACTTTGGACTGAGTTGAAAAACCACTGCCGGGATTATAATTATTAATTAAATTGTGTATTAAATCTAGGGTTACATATTTGCTTCCTTTCTCCTAATGAGTTTGGTAAACTTTGGACTGAGTTGAAAAACCACTGCCAGGATTATAATTATTAATTAAATTGTGTATTAAATCTAGGGTTACATATTTGCTTCCTTTCTTTTTGCACTTTTTCTTGGCACCATTTCCATACATTATTAATGAGTGTAGGGTCTACCTGGTTTATTACATTATAAGCTTTCTTTTTCATGTCATATATCCTGATTACTTCAGCAATTCTTCCTTTATGTGGTTTGCTTGTTTCACAATTTTCACTTCATCCCAAAGATTGTTCATGTGATGATTGATAGTTCTTTCTGTAAGTGCAGTAGTACATTTAGCTTCACTAACATCCTTCTTATGTTCTTCCAATCTCTTAAATAGGTTCTGGCCATATATCGTATGTAGTTTTCAACCCTATTTGTGTCATGGTTCATAATGAATATTCAGTAGCTCCCATTTCTTCTGTTATGTGGAATTGTTTCCTTGTCATTGAAGAGAATGTTTCTTCTTTGGTATGCAAGTTAGTTGTTGATCAGTTGATCTATATTCTTCCTTGTTTTTAGAATTGACTATAATGCTGTACTGCTTTATATCTAGTTCTGTTTTCTGATCTTGCTATAGAAGGTGTCTCATTAATATTTCAATCTTTATTTTTAAGGCTTTTCTGTAAATTGTTTATCATTCTCCTATTGTATCCATGTAGTTTTGCCTGCTGTACTATCGACTCATATTTTACTTGTGTTTTTGATTCTGTAGTGCAGTGAGTTCCTCAACACTTTAATAGTGCCCTGAATTCTGCCATTTTATGGGTCCAAGATTTATCTGAGTCTTTAGTTATGAAGATGGAGATTTATATATCCTTTCTGTATACAGATATTTCAGAGTCCCCATTCTTTATTTCTATCATTATATCTATATAATTTAGTTTCTTAGTACTGCTCCTTTCATACTCCAGATTCAGGCTATCATCTAAAAAACAAAAAGTCAACTATCAACTTCCCTAAAATGCAATTATTTTTTTACTCTGAAGGCTTTTTAAAAGAACTAATTGCAATTTAAAACTGGAAATTTTTTATAATCACAGCTATATATTTTGTATAACAATGATTATAAAAAATTTATTATAATTTATTGGGAGTACAAATTAGTTCAATCCATTTTATGTGGTCAAAAATGCATTTATTTCAAAACAAAATGAATGAACAGATTAATCAAAGTATTGTCCATGGCTGGCTACTACTACTTTCCACCTCTCAGGCAATTTTCAAATTCCATCCCAAAAAATGTCTTGTCTTTTGAGGCGATCCAAGTTAGGAGCCAATTTTCGATTTCTGCGAAAGAAGTGAACCAGTGACCTGACAAATCGTGCTGCATTCATCGGAACAACCAGTAATCAAAACGAGCAATGTCCAGAGAATACAGCGGGTGCGATAAAATATCCCACTTGAGCGTTTCCAAATATTTTTTTACGATGTTTGCGACATGAGGACGAGTGTTATCATGCAGAAGAATAACTGTCATGTCTTTGCTCGTATTCAGGCCGTTTTTCTCGTAATGCATGGCTCAAACGAATCAGTTGTAGCCTATACCGATCGCCCATAATGGAATCGCCAGGTTGTAGCAGCTCATAGTATACAACACCCTTTTGGTCCCACCAGATACAGAGCATGGAACTATGAATATTTGGCTTTGGTATTTATGTTGAGGTCAATGGCAACGATTGACCAAGCATAGCATAGTATTTTTTCTTCTTGGAATTGCCGTAGAATATCCATTTCTCATCCCCAGTCACAATCTGATGTAAAAAAACCCTTTCTTTGTTGCCTTTGAATCAGCTGCTTGCAAGTGAAAAATCGCCTTTCATTGTCTCTTGGTTTCAGTTCATAAGGCACCCAATTGCCTTGCTTTTGAATCATTCCCATGGATTTCAATCATACGGAAACTGCTTGTTGAGTCACTCCAATTGATTCTGCAAGCACCTCTTGCGTTTGACTCAGATCTTTGAGTAATGCCTCCAATTCTTCGTCTTCGAATTTTTTTCGCTGTCCAGAGCGAGGCTTGTCTTCAACGCTGAAATCACCATTCTTGAAACGTCGAAACCATTCCCTACATGATTTTCAGTTGGAGCATCATCACCATAAACTTCCACAAGCATTCGATGCGCTTCAGCTGCACTTTTCTTTCAATTAAAACAGAAAACTAAAACCTCCTGCAAATGCTTACTTAGTTAACACAAAATTTGACATATTCAACACAGTAAAAAACAAGGTTTTTGTATGAATCTCAAAACGATATAAACTATTTATTATTGACATATATCTAACCTCTCTGAAACAGATGATATCAGATGTCACTAGGAAACATTCGTAACAGATAGCTCCATCTTTTGAAAACAGACCAAACTAATTTGTACTCCCAATATATGACTATAAAAATTTATTTATTATTAATAAATTTTATATGACTGTAAATATAGCAACAATTCCAATAATAATCTCAAATATTCAGTTTTCAGTGAATCTATAATTGTTTTATAGAAATCATTTTTATTAAACTGGAAAAAAAAGCAAAATTTGAGAAATTTTGATCATAAGTTTTATAAAATATTCTTTTTTAATAAATAATTAGTTTTTATATGCAATAAATTAATAATACTTTGGAAAATTTTGTTTTACTTATTTTTTAAATTTATTCACTGAAAGTTTTAATAGCGATCACTGAAATGAAGCGAAAATCAATCAAAAAAATTCAGCGAATGAAGCGAAAATCTTCAAAAAAGTGCAAGATCTGAAAGATTTATTTATCGTCGAAAAAATCAAAATCCTTAAGGCAAAAGAAAATGAAAATGTAATTAATTCGCAACTAGCCGACACTACATCAAAGGCTTGGAAATATATGATACATATACAGAATAACTGCTCCTGAACTAATGAACTCTCCTCTATTTTATTTTATATAGTTATAACAAAATGAACTTGTATTATCTGCCTTAACCTTCAATGGGTGAAGAACCTCTTTCTTGTTTAATTAATTTATTTTTTCACTGTATTATTATATCTATTAAATTTATTGTTATTATTTTATAATATTGTTTAGACCTTTCAACTTTTGTTTTTAAATATTTCCGGCCAGAAAAAAGAGAGAATGCAATTATTTTTGTTCCAGAATTCTTATTTAAAAGACTGTTCCAATCCGTTTGTAACTGAAGATGATATCGTTGTATATCGAAAGCGTTTTTACTGCAGTTTATTAAACGTTACTTCTTAACTCACTGCGTATAGTGCTTAAATTTATCGTAAGTTTAATAGCGATTTTAAGTATTGATATTTTCTAAACAAGCATTGGATAATAATGATTCTTGGTTAGAAAAAAGTATTCAGTAATATCAAATATTGACATTTTTTCAGAATTGTTGTATCTTTAATAGTAATATAATTTACAAACTGTTAATAAGCTTATTAATCCATAGCTAATTTTAATGGTATCTATATTTTTATAGTGGTATGATATCTGAAATTTAATTTTATAATGGAATAATAAGACAATTTATTGACTGATTTCTATAATTTTATATTTATATTTAAGCAAATATATTAAAAAGGTTTATTTTTGTTAAATTTTAATGTATTTATTAAAAAAAAATCTAATCAATCAGAACCTTCAACTTTCACCTTATTTGATATATATATTATATATATATATATAGTCTAAGAAAACATTTGCTCCCAAATTGAAGGAAATTCTTTTATTCCCATGTTTTACTCAATGCAAGTGCTTTACTTCATACTTTTGCTTATAAGCATTTTTTTCACTGCACATGATTCAATCATGTTAATAACAAAGAAAAACTGTGAATTGAAAAAAAATTAGTATATATTATTTTTTCTAAATACAGTGGTACCTCGGATCACGAACGTCTCGGTTCACGAACAAATCGGTCTACTAATAATCGGAGGGTGTAAGATATAGCAAATATCCTGGGTATGGTAGCTTATGTCATCTAAGCTGTAACAGCTTCTGGCAAGTCATCAAACTTGTATAAAGTTCGGCATTGTCATGTTGAAACACTACACCTTTTTTGTTATCAATTCTGGCCTCTTCTTTTTGATGGAATCACTCAATTTGTCCAATTGGTGGCAGTACACTTCCAAATTAATTTGGAATTGTATGGTAGAAGCTCAAAAAATACTCAAATCCCTCGAAATCCCACCAAATAGAGGATCATTTTTTTTTTATGAATATTGGGTTTCTGAGTTGTTTGAGCTGATTCATTTCTTCTGCTCCATGATCACTTGGATTCAGCTTTGTTGTAAACAATCCATTTTTCATCAACATTTATGATCTGCTTCAGAAAGGGATCATTTTCTTCACATTTGAGCAGCAAATTACAGATGTCGATGCGATGGAGCAAATCTTTCTTTGAGAACATGTAGAACTCAAATATCAATATTTCAACTGGTTATGAATAGTTGAATTCAATAAATTCAATCTTGTAGCAATTTTTCATGTTATTCAGTGGTTTGCTCAACCAGTCCCTTTATTTTGTCATCATCAGCTTCAACTAACTTTCCAGCACAAAACTTTCAATTTTGATCTTTAACATCAAAATTGTCAGAATTAAATTTTGCAAACCAGTTTTGGCACTGGCATTCTGTTAGCACATCTCTCTACACTTCATATAACTTTTTTCTTGCTTGAACAGTATTCTTACTTTTTGGTAATAAAAAAATAAAAAATGTTGAAAATCTCCATTTTATTTTCCATTTTTGATAGGACACCAAAAAAACTTTTTCGGTAATAAAAAAGTAAAACATGCGAAAATCTCCATTTTATTTTCCATTTTTGATAGGACACCAAAAAAAACAACTGCACAAAAATTTTTTATAAATATATCTTGAAACATCAGCTATCAAAATTTATGACAACAATATGGCTTAGAATGAAATTGGCAGGTAAAAATACAACTAACGCTACTGGTGGGGAAAAAATGAAATTTCTTTCCAAACAATCCAATATATTAATAAAACTAATAAATACAAAACAATTTACTTGTATAAATAAATTTTATTGCCTATATTTAACATAATTCAACAGAACAACAAGATACCATCATAGTTCAAATTTATATATGGATAAAAAATATATATAAGATATTTACACATCTGGAATAATGTGTAAACATTATTTTATGAAGTTAAATACTTTTATATAATTACAAAAACCATTGAATAATGCAAATGTAAATAACAAAGCAGGAACAAATCAGAATAATTAACATAAACAACAGACGATAAAACCGATAAAGATCTCTCTTTTTCAACTTGTTCCTGCTTTGTTATACAGTCATCAATTAGTCATGTTAAGTCATCAACGACGGCTCTTCTATAAAAGGATCATAGTTCCTTTTGTCATTGTTCCTGGTAAAGTCAGATGTTGTGGTCAGTGCCAGGTTCCCGTCACGTCTTCCCTGTTCGGGGGACTGACGTCAACATATCCAAGTTGAAGATAGTAAACAGGGGATAGAAGAATAAGTTAATATATTATCAGAAGATATATATATATAGAAGAAATATTATTATAAGTATCAATGGAAGAATGAGAAGATACAATCAACAGTTCCCGCTAACCGGGCAGATGAAGGAACTTATTACTCATATCACACTGGCTGAAGGAAGTCACCTTTACGATAAAAAGACTGTAGTATTATCATTCATTCATTCAGACTTGGCTCCTGAAGATATAGAAGAAAACTGACTTTGACGATAGATAACGACTCTATTTCCAGGTATATCTTAGTTCACATCATTCGGCTCTCTTTCGATTTTTTATTTAACTGAATCGTTCGCATCTCTACTTGATATCTGTATTTGACCTCTACTTGTACTATCTCTATTTATTATATGTTAATCTCCTATTTGTTTTCGAATCTGGAGCTCTGTGCCACTTAACCACGCGACCTTATTCCAAATTCGTATTCTAAAATTGGCCTATATCTTTCATCATTCTGACGCGTTGTGTTGGAGAATCACATTAAACTTCTCCTGGTGTCAGGACCTGACATAATCATTGGCCAGACCCGTTGCGGAATTCTTACAATGCAAGATCCTCAAATGAAAGATGTGAATTTTGTGTTAAAATTGATGGCACTCATAATAAATTTGATATCTGATACAATCAGTGAAGAAAATGATCAAGGAAATCATTGATTTAAAAAAATTACAATGGATGATTGATTATGTAGTAGTTTCTTTGCAAAATGAAAAAATGGTATAGATTTATGCTCTTCACTAAATTGTAAATTCATAAACTAGGGAATACCTTTAAACTTTAAATATTAAACCAATCTCAAGGGAACTTTAATCCAAATAATCCTGATTAATCATTAAAATCCTTATAGAATCAAGGGATTAATTAAGGCAGATTAATCAGGATTATTTGGAATACCTATAATTTTAAAATCATTTTTGTATCTGCATATTCATTCATTGGTATAAAAATTAAAAGTTATGAAAGAAAATATTTTAATATGAGATTTTCTATCACTAATTCTTAAGCAACTTGTATGAAATTAAGAATTACTGATAAGAGTTTGTCTCAAAATATTAGAAAATTGTATATTTTTATTTAATTATAAAATTGATTCATATTTTTGTGATTTTTAAAATATTGACATGCACAATAAAATCCATTACTCTAGCATCAAGTAATGAAATATAGGCACTTTGGTATCTGGTATTTGGTAGTTTCTTTTTTGGAACAGTTTGGGATTTATCTTGTTCAAGATTAATTTAGATAATGTTTTTGTTTTCTTAGAAGGCCACCATCTTCAATCATTTATTCAAAAGTAATTATTCTATATTTCAATTTCAAAAAAGAAAATAGGAGTTTGAATTAATTTTTAGATTTTATTTAAGAATCTAACTCCTATTCATATTGTAGAGTCTGCAATTTTCATTGCAGCTGTTTTTAAAAATGAAATTTCTATAATGAATCTTGAGTTGTCTCTGACAATAATTAACTTTGCTAGTCATATTAAAATTAAAAATTACTATTCCTATCCCCTGTGTTAATAATTCTGAAATACATAATAAATGTCCAAAAAATTGTAACATTACATTTTAAAATATTAAATTCACAGTAATTTATAATAGACTTGTGCTGTTTTGGTAAATACCATTGCTTCTTCTATAATCATTGTACCTTGCAGGTTTGGAAATTAGCAAGAGAATTCCTTGCACAAATACTGTACTGAACTCCAGGGATACTTCCCACATGAAAATTGCAGACTTTTGCTAATGGTGCAAGTACTTATTCTCTTCCCAGGTGGGTAAACGGCGAGGAGGGAAAATCCTTAAGACTGGTCTGGTGAAAAAACAGAAAATCCCACAGAAGGGGGTAAGGGAACAGGTAATATTTCATTTTTTATTACTTTTTTAATATACAATTTTTAACTAATTTTATATATTGAAAATTTGTCACTTTTTCTTATGAATAAAGTTTTAAGCAAATGAAAAATATTGTTGTTTCAGTTTCATGAATGTATAAATTAACTATATATTTCTGTTGTGACTGCATAGATGCCATCTGTTTTAATCAGTCATGGTTGAAAATCTTTGGTATTAATTATCAAACAACTTGTATATTTCAAACTGTATGACTATTAAAACGAGACTTTTAACTATATTGATTATTAAAGGTATCTTTTGTAGAAAATTAAATTATATATATATATTACATGATGATGTGTTGCTTTAATCACTTTTGATAAGTATCTTCTATTTAGCTTACATTTTTTGTTGTTAAATTTATTTAAAATTTTAGAATAAGATGTTTTAGTAATGTATATTTCTTCTATACCCAATGGGTTGCAATATTATTATTAATATTCAGACTTGGCTCCTGAAGATATAGAAGAAAACTGACTTTGACGATAGATAACGACTCTATTTCCAGGTATATCTTAGTTCACATCATTCGGCTCTCTTTCGATTTTTTATTTAACTGAATCGTTCGCATCTCTACTTGATATCTGTATTTGACCTCTACTTGTACTATCTCTATTTATTATATGTTAATCTCCTATTTGTTTTCGAATCTAGAGCTCTGTGCCACTTAACCACGCGACCTTATTCCAAATTCGTATTCTAAAATTGGCCTATATCTTTCATCATTCTGACGCGTTGTGTTGGAGAATCACATTAAACTTCTCCTGGTGTCAGGACCTGACATAATCATTGGCCAGACCCGTTGCGGAATTCTTACAATGCAAGATCCTCAAATGAAAGATGTGAATTTTGTGTTAAAATTGATGGCACTCATAATAAATTTGATATCTGATACAATCAGTGAAGAAAATGATCAAGGAAATCATTGATTTAAAAAAATTACAATGGATGATTGCCTCGAAGCCACAATCTTAAGATTACGGGATCGGCACTGTGAGGTCCCAGCAGACCTCACTGTTTATCTATAATGTTCGTTATAATATAAATATACAAGTTAATGTAAAACGATCAATTTCAAGATTCGAGCGATCATAATTTAAACCAAAATTTAATTAAAATTCAATAATTTTATAATTATTTCGCCACATTTGGCAATATTTTATGAGGGGAAATAGAGTCAGAAAGTTAGTCCTAACAAAGGATGTAAAAATAGATAAAAATCTCTCTTTTTCGTGTAAGTTCCTGCTTACCAATTAATCATCAA
>AYEL01076927.1:0-11145 GCA_000484575.1 Olivierus martensii
CTTTCTAATTGTTTTCTTTTTAATTTTTTAAACAAATTCAATGCTTTTGATTTTATAGTCATTTGACTAAGAGGAATTCTCTTTTGGTTACAATCTTCTATCCATACTGACAATAGCGTTTTCATTTCAATCATAAGATGGCGTCTGTTTCTCGTAGTTTGCGATCCAGACGATGACGATGCACTTTGCCCTAATTGCTTATAGTTTGCAGCGTGGTTTAAAATATGGCGAACAGTTGATTCATTTAGACCGTATTCTCTTGCAATTTTAGCTTTGGTTATGCCTGCTTCATATTTATTTATCATATGCAATTTATCTTCCAAACTGATCACTCTACGAAATTCTTAAGGCTATCAATTCTATCGCTATCATTTCTTTTAACACTCATTGTAGGAATAAGAGAAATAAATAAAGGCAAAAGTTACTGTTGAGTGGTGAGCATGTGCTCTCAGATAAAAATGGAGCACTACAAAAGCGCTATCTGGAGAGTGGCGATTCGAAATGAATGTAATTCTGGTTGCATATGTAGTGGGCTACATCTCACGACCACGATAATTCAAATTTCGAGCGCAATAATTCGAATTTTGGTATCAAATTCCGTGATAAATCGAAATCCACGATAATCGAGGTATTCCTGTATACATTTATTCAATTCATTAAATTGAAAATTCATAAATATCCGCGATAATCGAGGTATTCCTGTATACATTTATTCAATTCATTAAATTGAAAATTCATAAATTATTTGATTGTAAATGGAGAGATACATATTGTATTTTTGTACATTGAGAGATATGTATATTTTGTATATATGTATCTGTCAATGTACAAAAAATGTCTCTCTCTCAATTTTGTATATATGTATATTTTGTATATTTGTATTTTGTATATGAAAGATATGTATATTTTGTATATATTTATATTTTTTGTAAATTGAGAGATACATATTATTTGTTATATATGATTTGTGATAATATATCAATAAATAAATATATTTTTACATTCTTTAATTTTAAATTTTAGTCATTAATATTTTATTAACATAATTACTATTGGTGACAAACTATCTTTTAATTAAATAGCACATTAATATATTAAATAATCCTTTTTAGAAATTCGTTTGAAGGAAAATCAAGAATGTCTGCATTTGAATATATCACTGGATTTCTTTATTTTCATGCTGCAGTTCATCTAGGCTCTGGTAATAGATAATTTATATTATGTTTATAGTTTTTTAACATATATAATTATTATAAAATATAGCATAATTCTAGTTACAACTTTAACATGTACTTGAAGTTTGTTTATAAGTCTGAAAATTTATATCTCAAAATCTATTCTTTATTGAATCAAAAAATATTAGCATATTGTACAGATATACTTATTATTGCAGCAGTTAACATTCCAGACTATGTCATAAAGTGAATTTCACTGTAAAGTGAATCATAGTGTTTTTTCATTTGCAATGCATATAAAAACCTAAAAACATATTTATCTATTATTCGTTAAGTGCACAATAGTGCTAGACCTAAAAAAGCTTGCCAGATGGCCACATTTTAAATCATTGGTGTATCATCTTGGAGGATCCAGGTTTGATTCTGGGTCTGATATCTTCAGCTTTTCAGAATGGTTCCAAGCTCAGTCCATCTATGTATTGATTTATGTTTTATATACTTATTCTAAGTATTACTTTACAGATAATTTTCATTTTGAAATATAAAATAAAAACATGGATTATAATTGAGAAACATTGTATTAGTGAAGCATCAAAAAGCAAACCACCGTTTGTCTGTATAGTAATATTTTGCTATAATATATGTCAGTATGTCTGTATATAGTAATATTCTACTATAATGTAAATAATTACAACCAGAAAATCTGTAAATTAAGCTAATTATAAAAACACAATTTCAGACTAAAGTTTGAAATTATGGATATGTAATTCTGATTTATAAAATGTCAAATATTCTTTATTATTATTTCTTATTAATTAATATTTTATGTGATCTCTGATGATTCAGATTAATTGGTAAATATAGTGACAAACATTTTGGCCAGAGCTGTACCTCAGATCAAACTGAGGATTGTAAAGCAAGTCGAGGCTGATTTCACAGATTTAAAAGTAGAAAGGTAGACTTTATTACTATAAATATAGTGTTATGCAAATAGTGTTATGCAAATAGTAAAGTAAATAATATAGTATATTTCTCTCATCTCTCCCATTAGACAAATATTGATGATGATTAAGCACTTATCTGGAATACCAGATTTGTACTGGATAAATTTCTTATTTTATTAATTCCATCAAAACTTTTTTGCATATTTTATTTAAACTTTGCTTTTCTATCTTTTAACTTGTTCGAATATCTTTTTAATGTTTAAAAAAATAATAGAAAAATAAGCAATAGAAGAATGCTTAAAATAATAAAAAAAGAATATTAATTGCTGCTGGGAAACCCTGTTACAGATAACTCTTAATTTAAGAAGCCTCAAATTACATAGTTTCAAAATTATGAAATTTGACCTTTATAGATTCTGATACTGTTACACCCAGTTTATATGAATTTGTGTGTTTTTAGAAGCTTCTGTAGATAGAACAAAAGGGACCACCCAAGTGTCTTCCCCTCTGCCAATGAGAAGTTGGTGGAAACTTCCAGAAACTGACCTGTAAATCTAATTATGAATTAATATGGCCAAACCTAACCCTTGCATATATTGAGGATTACCTGTATTTTTAATTGATATAGTGATTATTTGTTTCTTCAAATTAGACAATGAAAAGTTTGTTCTGATATCACTTGTAAAATTCCAATTTCAAAGCTATTAAAAAATAAAGGAAAAAAAAACTTATGTTTTAGAATTAAAGAAATATTAGTATTAGTACTCCTGTCTTTCTTTAAAATTTAACTATATTTTACTTACAGCTCAGTCCATCATCCAAGGGCTAATAAATTGAGTGTGTTGTGTATAAAATAGTGAATTTTGTAATTTAGTGTTATGCAAATAGTAAAGTAAATAATATAGTATATTTCTCTCATCTCTCCCATTAGAGGGAGTGGGATGAGGAGTCCGTCAACAAATGAATCTATTTTCCATAGTCGTATGTGGGAAATATTGTGCAGCAATTTGACAGTTTCTCAATTCTACATTAGTTTGGCGACGGATTAGTGTCGAATTGCGAGGCATCACTGTATATGATGATTTTTCATAATACACAGATTTTTTAGAGCTTAATCCAATGGTTCTTAACCGGTGTTCCCCTGAACACTGATGTTCCGTGAACGTGTTACAAGTGTTCTGTGAAATCACGAAGGCGAGACCTGCTTGAATGATCTTAGCATACTGCACAGTACGCATTTTATAATGTAGACAAGATTGAACTTGCTTTTTCGAATAAACTATTGATATTAAGCAGGTTTACCCACAAAAGCACTTAAAATTTTGCTACAGTTTTCAATGACATATTTGTGTGAGCTAGTTTTTCACCATTAATAAACATAAAAACTAAAAAAGTCGCATTGAACTTGAAAAGCCAATAGCAAGAGACACCAGCCAGGAGCGAAGAGAGGAATCTGTTGACAGCTCCAAAGAGATGGAAGTGGGGAATACTACTTCACAACCAAATGAAAAATTACCAAAGAATAAAAAAGGGAGAACTCTGATTCTCCCTCCCAATTAACTGCCTTAATGTTCCATTCCATAATTCAATGGAATTGTCATGGTTTCCACCACAATCTTGCTGACATCAGGTCTATAATATCCTCCTCCAGCTCATCCTGCCTTGCGCTCCAGGAAACACGCCTTACTCCTGGTGATACGCTCTCGTTAAGGAGGTATAGCGTCCACCGAAAGGACTGCACTAATCACGATCGTGCAAGTGGTGGTGTTGCAATTTTAGTGGCCCGTCACATCCCATTTTTGCCAGTTTGCCTTAACACCAACCTTCAGGCAGTAGCTATCCGTATTTCTCTTGGTTACACTTTCACACTATGCTGCATCTACCTGCCACCAGACGAAAGAATAAATGGATCCGATCTATCTTCTGTCATCAATCAGCTACCTACACCATTCCTTCTTTTTGGTGATTTCAACGGACACCACCATTTATGGGGTTCAGATAATATCAAACAACGTGGTAGGACCGTTGAAAAATTTCTATCCGATCATAATCTTGCCCTATTCAACACCGGAATCCGTACTTATTTTCATGCGCCTTCTCGAAATTTTACCGCCATCGATCTCTCGATATGCACTCCTGACCTGCTACCAAAGTGGGACTGGCACGTCAGTGACGACCTTCTTGGTAGTGATCATTTCCCCATCCTTTTAACATCTCTGGGGTCTGGGAGCTGTCACCTATCCCGCCCGACAAGATGGAGGACAGAGTCTGCAGACTGGCAGCTTTTTACCGCCCTTGCTTCGATCTCTTCATCCATGGTGGAAACTGTAGATATCGAAACGGCAGTCGAAACTATCACTACTTGTATTATTGAAGCAGCTGAGATTTCCATCCGTAAAACGTCAGCAAGATTTCGTAAACACACTAAACCTTGGTGGAACCACGACTGTGAGGAGGCCCATAAGAAACAAAAGAAGGCTTGGGGTATTTTCCGCCGGTATCCCACTCAAAGAAATCTCATTGCCTTCAAACATGCAAAGGCCAACTTTCGAAAGATCCGACGTCAGAGCCAAAGGGATTCTTGGAGGAGGTACGTTTCTACCATCACGTCCTCTACTAGTTCCAAGGTGGTATGGGACAAGATTCGAAAGATCAACGGGACATCAACATCACAACCCATTTCCATGCTCGAACATAACGGTATAATAGTTAGCGACTATCAGGGTATTGCTGATCTGCTGGCCTCAACATTCTCATCTATTTCCAGCAACAGCAATTATCCTGATTCTTTTCGATCTTTAAAGTCGCGTGTGGAAAGTACTCCCCTGACCTTCAGGCCCTCTACACCTGAAGATTATAACACCAATTTCACAATGGTGGAGCTTCTCACATCTTTGAACCGTTCAGGCAACACTGCTGTAGGTCTGGACTCCATCCACTACAGCATGTTGAGACATCTGTCACCTGATTCACTCTCCAATCTTTTATTCCTTTATAATCGAATCTGGGTAGAGCATGTGTTCCCATCATCTTGGACTAGAGCTATTGTTATCCCTTTCTCTAAGCCAGGAAAAGATCCCAAGAACCCCTTCCATTATCGACCAATTGCTTTGACTAGTTGCCTTTGCAAAGTACTGGAACTTATGGTGAACTATCGCTTGGTATATTATTTAGAAAAATTTGGCCACCTTTCACCATACCAGAGTGAATTTCATTCCTTTAGGAGCACAACAGACAATTTGATACGCCTTGAGACATCCATTCGAGAAGCCTTTGTGAGACGCGAACATCTGGTATCCATCTTTTTCGATATAGAGAAGGCTTACGATCGGGCCTGGCGATTTGGCATTCTCCGCGACCTTTACCAATGTGGTTTGCGTGGGAACTTACCGATATTCATCAGGAACTTTTTACATCGTCGTTCCTTCCAGGTCCGCATTGGTTCTGTTTTATCCACTCCCCATATACAGGAAGGAAGGTGTACCTCAAGGCTTATTTTAAGTGTCACATTGTTTGTTTTAAAAATCAATGCTATTGCAACATGCTTACCTCCATCTGTTAAATGCTCCTTGTATGTTGATGATTTCCAGATCTGCCAATCCACCAATATGCAGACTGCTTTAAATCGGATCACTGGTCTTCCGAGAATGGGTTTTCGTTTTCGCCACAAAAGACTTCTTGCATCCACTTTTGCCAAAGATGTGGCCTCCACCCGGATCCGGAGGTCTTCCTAGCTGGTGTTCTCATTCCCATTGTGAATGAAGCCAAATTTTTAGGCTTGATTTTTGACCGAAAGCTTACTTTCCATCCTCATCTGTTGCACCTTAAAGGGAAATGTTCCAGAGCATTGAACATTTTGAAAGTTATCTCATCCTTGTCCTGGGGCGCGGACCACTGTTCAATGCTACATATTTATCGGTCGTTGATCCGATCAAAGCTGGACTACGGATCTGTGATTTACAGTTCAGCTAGAGATTCTGCTCTTCAGATGTTAGACCCCATTCACCATCAGGCACTTCGTTTGTGCACCGGGGCATTCTGCACGTCACCTGTTCAGAGTCTGTATGTAGAAGCGTTTGAACCTCCACTTTCCATCAGGAGGAAGCAACTGTCTCTTTATTACTACATCAAATTGAAGTCTCTTCCAAAAAATCCTTCGTGGCAGTGTGTTTTCAATCCCATGTTTTCTTCGTTTTTTGCCGCTCGACCTTCGTGTGTTCCAACATTCGGTCTGCGAATGTCAGACCTACTCAGTGAGCTTGATTTAGATACATCTTCCATCTTTCAGTCTGAACATGCAGCTATCGCCCCTGGGATGCATCTGATATACTGATACTACTGATCTCCATATCTACTGATATGGAGATCAGTAGATTTTCACCTTCATTGTTAACCAAAGGACTCAACTCCCGACTGTGTATATCAACAACTCTTGGCAGATTTTCAACATACGAATGCAGGCTTCTTCTCGATATTCACGGACGGATCTAAATTCGATGGCCATGTGGGATCTGCCGTCATTTGTGATGACGAAGCTCTGTCAGAACAGATCCCCACAGTGGCTTCTGTGTTCACTGCCGAATTGCATGCAATGCACCTTGTTCTAAAGCACATTAGAACGAAAGGCCATCGTAGAAGCCTCATTTATTCAGACTCACTGAGTGTGCTTCAGGCTCTGATCTCGTTGAGACCTTCACCACATCCTATAGTTTTTCACATCAAGAAGCTTCTTTTCCGTCTCTCTAGAAGGGGATATACGATCAAGTTCTGTTGGATCCTGGAGCACGTTGGCATTCATGGCAATGAACTTGCTGACATTGCCGCGAAGTTAGCCACCCCTCACCACTCCTATAACTGTGAAATTCCTTTTTCTGACTTAAGGACAGTTATAAAAAGAGAAAAGAAAAACAAAAACCAATACACACACAAGTTTTGCAGCAACAGACCAAATGGAAATGTAGCCAGTCTACCCAGCTGAATAAAACACAGTTCTTTGTACTTATTCTCAATTTGTCATTTACTGTATTTTTTTACTTAATAATTCAGTTTTATTTATACTAAAAGTGATTAAAAAAATAAATGCTAGACTAAACAAGGGCAATTTCTTGCTGCCAGTCATAAATGTGACTAAGGGAAAATACAATTTTATTTGAACTGTAATTTATTTAAAAAAGAAATAAAATTGTTTTTATAAATATTAAAGATAGTTTGAAATTATATTTTAAAATATCTGTATATGATAAGCTGAAATTATTCAGAAGGAATTGCATTGTGAATCTAGACAGCACTTAGTTGTGTTAAAAACATACCGTATATACTCAAATATAAGCTGACACCCCCGACTTCAGAGTTTGAAAATCGGTAAAAATGCGTAACCTGTGTATAAGCCTATCCCCAGACTTTAGCATTTAAAATTTGATAAAAATTTGAAAACGATAAATTACAAGATGTTTGACTTTTAGTTACCGATATATTAATGCCATTTGCCAAAATAAATATTTTATCGAAACTTTAAATATATACATATAAAATAAATTTTATAATACTACGGTAAAATTTTACTTTACCCAAAGCGATCAAACACGTTGCACCACCAACTCCAACCTGCATTTGTATAAGTGTATCAGATAAGTGACGCCATGCTGCCAGATGCACCACGACGCAGAAATTCTTGACAATAATCCAGCTAAAGTGATCCAATGCAGTGCGCCTACATAAGATTCTTGGAATTATTGTCGAGGATTTCTGTGTCACAGTGCATCAGGCAGCGTGGCATTGCCTATCTGATGCACTTATATAAATGCAGATTGGATTTGGTGCCGTGACGTGCTCGATCTCAACAGGTAAAGTAAAATTTTACTCTGAAGCTAGATTGATATCGATTGTATGACATTATGGTTAAGATGACATAGCTTCAAAAAATATCAAGTTAACAAATAGTAATAAGTTTTTATAATTAACGTAAAAAATATTTTCTTTTTATTGTTGTTATTGAATAACTATTTTTTCTAAAAAAGTTCATATTATCATTCAGTAAAATTCCATTAGAATACATCTACATCACACGGCTCTCAAGAGACCATTTGAAGTTTCATTTTCCCTATAGTTGAGTTGAATTCGTATTCAAATCTTTGATCATATTTTAAAATGAGTGGATCACTCTAAAGATGATGACATATACTATTAGGATGACATATGCAATGTGATTTCTAGACTTTTAAGCGTGCGATTTCAAAGTTTTGATTTTGGTGGTGATGAACTTTTTTGATAGACTAAAGTTATTTTTTAGTAGAGATTTTAAATAATAATTATTTTTTCGTTATTTTAAACATTATTTTAGTCGTGTCATGCTGCCAACTCCAACCTGCATTTGTATAAGTGCATCAGATAGGTGATGCGCTGCAACGCAGAAATTCTTAACAATAATCCAGCTAAAGTAATCCAATGCTATGTGCCTACATAAGATTCTTGGATTATTGTCAAAAATTTCTGAGTCACAGTGCATCATGCAGCGCAGTGTTGCCTATCTTATGCACTTATATAAATGCAGGTTGGATTCAGTGGCGTGACACACTCAATCACAACTGGTAAAGTAAAATTTTATTCTGAAGTGAGATTGATGTTGGAATATGACATTATCGTTAGGATGATGTAGCTTCAGAAAATATCAAGTTAATGAATAGTAATAATTTTTTATAATTTACATAAAAATATTTTCTTTTTATTGTTGTTATTAACTGTTTTCTTTTCTAAAAAAGTTCATATTATCACAGTAAAAATTCCATTAGAATATATCTATGTCACATGGCTCCAAAGAGACTGTTCAAAGTTTTGTTTTCCCTATAATTCAGTTGAGTTTGTATTCAAATCTTTGATCGTATTTTAAAATGAGTGGATCACCCTTAACGATGATGTCATATACTGTTAGGATGATGTGTGCAACGTGATTTCTAGACGTTAAGTGTGCAATTTTGAAGTTTTGATTTTGCTTACGATGAACTTTTTTCATAGACTAAAGAATAAAAATACAACTTTGCTTGAAAATTATAATATAAAAGAAAAATAATTTTTCCATAGTTATAAATTATCTTTAATTCATTTACAATATTATGCTAAAGTAAAACTTATATTTAATGTTAAATTTATTGGCTTTTATTTTATTATTATTATATAAGTAGTTCTTGACTTATGACAGGATTTGATTTGAATCCTGAAGTCATAAGTTGGAAATACTCTATGGTTGCCACTTACCTATACTTAATATGACAAAATATACTATCACAATAAATTTACCAAACACAAAAAGTGTTTGGTAAATTTACATCAGTACCTACTCCAGTGTGTATAGACTTGTATGCATTTGAATTGCATTGGCTATCTTAGAATTTACTGATTATTTCACTATCATAAGTATGAGTTGGGGTTTCAAGTCAATGATGTAGGTAGAGGATTATCTATATTCTAATATGATAAATTTTTGTTTTTATACAAACTCTTAACTTTTATAATATTACAAGAAACTACTTGCTTTAAACCAATTATAAGACAAACAGCTCTACTAGCAAGTATAAAGTTATTTATTAGTGTACAATAAATATCATAATAAATAACTTTATACTTGCTAGTAGAGCTGTTTGTCTTATAATCTTTTATAAAGAAATATTCATTTTTGTAAAATTGTGAATATTTTTATTTCAAATAATAAAATAAATTAATCTTTTGAGATTATTAATTCTGTTATGTTATTTTTGATTATTAATTCTATATAATCTTTTCTCAATCTCTCTTCAATATATTTAACTTGTATAATGTTTGAATGATGTTTTAATGTTCTAATGTTCTGATATGTAAACCGTTCTGTTATCGCTTGTTTGAAAAATGTATCTTCTATTTTATAATTTTCTCTTAAATATGGTTTATAAGTGAACGAATGGTACTGAAGAGGGATCGAGAAAAGATCCGAAAACGTTATACCATAATAAATAACTTTATACTTGCTAGTAGAGCTGTTTGTCTTATAATATATTATATATTATTTTTTATTATATATAACTCATTGATAATTTAATTAAAGTAGATTAAGCATTTTTGATTACTAGCAAATGTATTAAAACATTCTTAATTAATAATAATGAAAAATAAATATATTTTTTCACTCAAATATGAATCCTAGGTAAGATTCTCGATTGATTGTTGAGTTCATGTCGCATTGTATTGCTCAAATATGAATCCTAGGTAAGATTCTTGATTGATTGTCGAGTTTTCATTGTGTCATATTGGGCAGTGCGGTGTCACCTAGATTATGGTATATAGATGCAGGTTGGAGTTGGTGATGTGATGTGCTCGATCACATGGGGGTAAGATAAAATTTTACCTGGTATTGTATTAAATGAATTATTCAAAATTTCCTCCTTATTAAGTATACACACAAAATATTCCTAAGTAAGTACTTTTTTTTCATTCTTAAGTATAAAGAATAATGTCAATAACTAATAATTCCACACTACTAATTCCACACTTTCACACCAACTTCACAAAACTAACTAATAATTCCTAGTTCCACGATGCTTATCTTAACCAAATTTTAATGTATTTAATTAAATTTCTAATGGTCCATAATGTTTTAAATATATGAGAAAGATATAATTTATGGATCAGAGATGTATTGATGAATTATTATTAAATGGCTTGATCTGGAATAATGACTATTTTGGCAATACACTGGAACCAAGGGTGCTGGAACCTTGGTTCAATCTGCAATACAGATTGAACCACGGGTGTTCAATCTGTATTTATAAAATATATTTATTACAAAATGCACACAAAAAAACAAAGCTCTAAACAGGATAAATACTTTATTACCAGAAATGCTTTCGACCTTATCAGTAGGTCAACTTCAGCTGTAATGAATATATAGAACGGAGAGAAGCCAACCCCTACAAAAATAAACAACTCAAAAATGACGTCATAAGAGACGTTGTATAAACATTTACACATTATCACTACAAATTCCACTTCTACAACAA
>AYEL01076928.1:0-14335 GCA_000484575.1 Olivierus martensii
TTGTTGTAGAAGTGGAATTTGTAGTGATAATGTGTAAATGTTTATACAACGTCTCTTATGACGTCATTTTTGAGTTGTTTATTTTTGTAGGGGTTGGCTTCTCTCCGTTCTATATATTCATTACAGCTGAAGTTGACCTACTGATAAGGTCGAAAGCGTTTCTGGTAATAAAGTATTTATCCTGTTTAGAGCTTTGTTTTTTGTGTGCATTTTGTGAGTGTAACAGGATGGTTTTTAAGTTCATATATTTATTATTGATAGATTATGCAAAAGTTACTTTTTCTATATATTTAATCATATATTTCTAAATAGGCATTTTCACTGATGCAGTTGACTTGTATCTCTTTAGAATCCAGTATATTAAAATCTTTATCAGTATTTATATTAAAATCTAGCATTTTCCATCAAAGCTTCTAGATTTCAGTGTGTCTACTCTGTTAAGAATGCATATACAGTTAATTCTGCTTAATTGGGCCACCAGTTAATGGGGCAACCACTGTTTTTGGTTCAAATCTCAAAGAACGGAAACCAAACTAATAAACTAATACATAATTTAAATGCTTAATTGGGACAACTTTTTGCTTAACTGAGACAGTAGTAGAAAAGGAATTCAGCAATTTTTGACATATTTTAAGGATTTTTTGAAAGTGTCAACCAATGCCTGCTTAAGAGTCTACCGTTACTATATACTGTACCTAGCATTTATAGTGTCGATTTTATTTAAAATTTTTAAATCTTTGCCAAGATGCCAAGAAATGATTTTATACTTTCAAGTAAAATTGCATGCTGGATAAAATTAAAAGCCAGCCATTTAATACAAGCTATCGTAGACTCGTTGATATAACTGATGTATCAAAATCTACTATAGCACGTCTTCTACAACAAGAAAATCAACTGCGTGAGGAGTGGACATTACAGAAAAAATTCCAGGAACATCCAAAAGTGTGATGGAAAGGATCCAGAAGTCAAAGAAGTAATAAACTAAATGGAAAAATTCAGCACTATTAGCAGTAAAGTAAGAAAAATTTATTAAAGAGAATTTCACTAAATGTTAAAGGTTAGTGAAATTCTCTTTAATAAATTTTGCTTACTTTACTGCTAATAGTGCTGAATTTTTCCATTCAGTATATTAAATGTAAGCAGTAGAATTCTCATCGAAGAAGTATTAGATCAAATGGTTTTCTATAGTTAGCAGGAGAGGCATGAATATCAATAGCCCAGTTTGAAGGCGAAGTCAGAGGAGATCGTTAAAAAGCTAATAATTAGGCATCTATTTTAATAAAACATTAAAATAGGTACCTAATTATTATTTTTTTTACCTACTTATTTATTTTTACCTACATATTACATATTTTATTTTAGAATTTATTATTAATTCGTTTAATTGGAGCTGCCACTTAATTGTGCCAAAATGGATTAATCCCAATGTGTCCCAATTAAGTGGAATCGACTGTATAAGCAAATGTTTATAATTACATACATTCAAAAATGTTAATTTTTAGGCATATATATTATGCTCTCATAAGATTAGAAATATATAGAGTAGGGTGTGGCCAAACTTCATGTCACTACGAGCCATATAGGAGTATCTCAGATACTTGAGAGTCTCAGTTTTTTTCTGATGCAGTCTTCAGACACTGCATCAGTTTTTTTCGGGTAACCTTAGCAATGATTTCAAAGATTGTTTATTATATGTTTCATATACATTTATTTCATTTAGATGCATACTAATTTTTACAGTATATAAAAAATTACAAATATATTATTTTTTAAAATTAAGTTGATATATTTGCTCCACATTAAACTATTGTCTTTTTTGCTATGGAACCACATTGAAGGTATTAAAGAGCTACATGTGGCTTGTGAGCTGCAATTTGGCCACTTTGGATATAGAGTAATTTTTATGGTAAAAATAATGCTCACTATTCTATAAAGGGTGTTTTTTATTATCCGTATCACCCTTTTTCTCAGAAATGTATGAGATAGGAAGTAAGGGAAAAAATTTTGATTACCAAAGTATATGAAGAATTGAATAGGCATGATAATCGGAAGTAGGGGCACAAGGGATCAATTTTGAAATCTCCAATTTTAACATATGCCGATTTTGGCATAATTGGATAGAACTTTCTAAACAAAAATTGTTTGTTTTTAAAGTTTTTTAATATTTCCTACGGATTGTGAGATATCACAAAAAAAAAGATGCTACCACACATATCACCAATTGGGCTATTCAAGCAATAAGAAGAAGAATTAAACAGAGTTTTTTCAATAATTTTCTGTATGCATTGCAGAACATTATTGAAGCAGCAAAATGCAGTATTATGCAGATTTAGGCCAATTCATGTATTTGGTGATAGTACTCAAACTGCAAGTGTGACAAGTCTTTTACCATCACAGTTCATCATGGAGTCATAATCAAAAACAAGGGTTTCTCTACTTATTTCAGCCCTTTATGAGTGCTATGGATGTATATCAATAATCATAAGTATATCAAATTTATAAAAACCTGACTGATTTGAATGAAACTTGTTCAATTTAAGATCTGGTAAAATATGCAAAGTTTTTCTTTAATTTCTCTTTATAAATTATAGAAAATGTTTTATTTATTATTATAAAATTGAAATAATTTGATAAATAAAATATGAATTTTTAATGTGATATGATGTTTTTATATATGATATGACAAAAGCATGGCATGTCCATGCTTTGCATATCATATATAAAATCAATATATATCACTATTTTGTTTTTATTTATATTATTTTTCAGGGGATGCATAATTATATTTACAGATTCAGATTTTTCAAGAATTTGAGAGTGATCATATTTTGTTTAGAAAATTTCAGTTTATGATGTGACTTTATATGATGTTTGCATTCAACAGAAAAATTTTACAGATAATGAACAATTCATGAAAAATTAAATTTAATAACAATCAAATATTTACCTAAAATTTAAAAGTTTAATTGATATCTAAAATTTTAAAATTAATTTATAATTAATTATGAACTGTGTTTAGGGGGAGATCCAGAAATTGAAGAAACTCCTCCTATATATGATGGCTTTGAAGAAAAGTTGAAAGAAGCTATTGATGGTACTAATCAAAAAAGGTAAAATATTACTATATTGATTTCTGAAACTTGGGATAAATGATAATATAAAACTGTGTAAAATTGTACTACAGAATATCCAAAAATAGTGCATTGATTATTATTTTACAGAAAATGTGAGATATTTTAAAAAAATGTTAATTTGAAATAGTAACATTTGACTTTTTTGAAACAGTTCAATCTTTTTTTGTTTTGATCTTTTCTATTCCAAAAATATAAAAGAATATATGAATTAGTTTTGCCCATCAGTCCATCACCATGATAATTTGTATATACTGTATATCAGGTCATCCCATAAATAATGTCATTTTTTGTATATATAAAGAAAACAAACACATTTTACCTGGAACATATCTTTTAATCATCACAATAAATGTCCCCAGTATTTATAATCTTCTCCCACTGTTCAATAAGTTTTTGAATACCAGACTTGGAAGTCCATAGATTTTGTTCTAAAAACTCAGACAAGGTTCATACGTTTCCTCAATTTTTTGTAGTTTTTTATTAGTAAGATAATGTTTGAGGCTGCACAACATATGATAATTAGTTGGTGAGAGATTGGGAATATGCTGGATGGGGAAGTTTTTCCCATTGAAATTCCTGCAACTTGGCATAAGTCATTTTAGTTGTGTATGATTTGCATTGTCTTGTTGAATAACCATGCCTTTATGATTAAGAGTGCTTGATGTTTTTCTGCATATATGCGCTACCTGCTGACAGTAAATCTCCCCTGTAATGGTTTAGTTCAATACCAGAAGCTCATAAACAATTATATCTTGCTTATTCCACCAAACATTAAGCAAAACCTTATTGTGGAAAATGTCCAGATTTAGCCACTACTGCAGGTACAATCTATTTAGAAAGCCACTGATGTTTGTACTTATTAATGTTGTCATATAGATTCCATTTTTCGTCTCCTATAACCACTCTGTTCCATGAAAAAAGGGAGCTGTTTTTGAAGAGCAAGGAAATGCAAATGTCCACATGCTGTTGCAAATTTTGTGATGTGAGCTCATGGGTACCCATTTACCCAGTCTTGACTGTTGACACACAATGAAAGTTCTATACATACCTGTGAATAATTGAATGGGATGAATGGGTAATTGTAGCCAATTCCTTGACTCTTTCTCTGGAATTTTCCTTATCAGCAGCTCTCAGTGCATCATTATCCAGCACAACAGGTTGTCCTTTGCTTGGCATATCCAAGATGGTCTTATTTCCAATTGGATTTTCTGGAACAATCTTTGACACTTTTTGACATTCAGAGTACTTTGCCCATATATGGTATTGATATTTTGTATCTCTACATTTGTTGTATGACCTTGGTTAAATTCATATAGCATAATATATCTTGTGTGCTCTTTAGACATTGCCATTTTCTATAAACTTTAATGGCAAAAGGGATGCATGCATTGTCTGTCTAGCTTAGCTGCAACCATCGACGCAAGTATGCATGCATTAACTGAACGACTCCAATGCCAAAATAGGGATGACAGCTTCGCACGTGGATGTTTTCAAATGCAAGATAACAAATTGAATGGAAGTTTATTGTAATGTCAAATGCTAAATGATTAGTTTCGACATTGGAAATTGTATATTTAACAGAACTTAATACAGGTAGGCCTCGATTAGTGCGAATAATTGGTTCCACGAATTTCTCGCACTATTCGAAGTATTAACTCTATGTAAAATATGGTTATTGGTTCTTGCTGTGTGAGATTCTGGCCAATAGCCAACCTTCACAATGAATAACCACAATACTAACTAAACACTAACTGTTTAAGAAATATTTATTTTCATCTGTAATACCATATTATATATTTTCAATTATATTTGTCTAGTGCCCAATATTTAAATACCTACAAAAATATTAATTTATGTACACATATATAAAATATGTAAAAATATTTGCATATTTTTTACAAAAAATATTAATCAAAGAATCAGAATAAATAATAATGTTTATTAAGAATAAACATAGTAGATCACACAGCTGGCGTGAAGGAAATACAGCATGATTGAATGAGCAAAGTTTATAATTTTATAAAAAATTTTCCAATTTTTGCTTACACTATGTATAAGCAAATCCCCCATTTTTCAAAACTTTTTTTGGAAAAATTTCTTAGCATATGAATGAATATATATAGTATATACCTTTTATTCTTGGACTGTGTTTAAGACAGTATTTCATCTGTATAAAAGCTCATCTACTCATCTGTCAATAAGAATGAAGAATAAAAGTTCTTTATCATTTGTATGATATAAATAATTTCTTTATTATTATAATTTGCTTGATTTTAAAGTAGTTTTTTTTTCATTTCTTTAAACAAATAAATCATTGTTTATCATAAACTATTGATTTTGTTGACCTTTATTTAAATTTATTAGGGTTAAATTTCATTGTTGAAAACAGAAGCTCTTTTTAATATGATGTCTATGAGAAATGAAACCTCTAAATGATTTTACTTTGAGTACACTCCAGGAATGAATTAATTCATAAAGACAGGAGCTACCTGTATTTTTTTCTTTATAGAATAATTGGAATTTAGAAATGGATGTGGCATTGGTTTTGAATATTTTTAAGCTCTACTTTTATTTTTTAAAATCAGAGGACTTGCTCAAGTAGAGGAGAAAATTTAAGCATTTTCATATGGCAATTCAGTTGCATATATAATCAAAAAAGGAACAAAATGCTCTAATTCACTTTATGACAAACAAAGTTGATGTGTTGCTAATCTTGAACTTTAGTAATAAAGATGCAAAAAAGGATTATTATTTATGAGCATGCAATTTTTAACAAACAATTCCAGAAGAATGAGAAAATGTTTATAATATTACTATTTTTCTTTTCACTTTCTTCTTAATATAACTAATGGAATAATTTGACAGCTCTAGCAAGTGAAAAAACACAAAATTTAACTTTATTTCTGTAGAACTTTCAGCTTAATCAAGCCATCATCAGCAGTTGATTTTTTATCAATAAGAATAAATAGTGGATTTATTCTTATTCGTACAGAGATGTATATTCTATTACACAGATCAATCATGCAATAAAAGAATGACATCTATTTAACATAATTTGATCCTATTCAAGATTTTTCTGCATTATTTCAGGCAATTAAACATATGTAAACAGAATTTTCAAGTCAAGTTTTATCTTTAATGATGTTTTTAATAATGATAAAAGTTGAATTTACTTAAATAACTTCTTCACAATACAAGAAAAAGTTACCAATATTTAAATTTGTTTTTTTTTTTTAATAAAATTTTATAAACTTAATTTACTAAACATTCACATTTTTCCTGATTTTAAATTATCGCTAATAATATAGCATTTCAGTAGTAAGTATTGAATAAATCATAATTTTAGGCAATCACTGACAACATAACATTTTAATGGTAAGTATTGAGTGGGAAAATTCAATATTTATGATTTTGATAAATAGAATAAAATAGTATGAAAGACCGTTCTGATCTAAATATTCTTAATTTTTTATAAAATATAACAAAAACAATAATAAAATAATATTTATTTCCATAAACCAAACTCCATTATAAGTACAATTGGTGAATGCTCTCTAACCACACAATAAAAAAAAAATTTTCTAATAGTAGCAATTTAATTATGTTAGATTATCAAATATCAAATTATAGAAAATTCCTTAATAATTATATTATATATATTATATTGGATTATATGCAGTGTTGAGCTTTAGGGGATTCATGGGGGCTCGTGCGAGACCTTTGTTAAATTTGTCTCTAATTTGTCTCAACACCCTCTGCATCAGTCTTGAAGAACCTTTTAGGAATGGCCGAACCCGAGAACTATTCACCACAGTGAAACAGATGAAAACTCCCTTCTCAGCCCGACAATCAACCATCAAAGATCACAATGGCAGCAAACTGACTGACCAGCAAAATATCAAGGAGAGATGGCAAGAATACACTGGAGATCTGTACACCTCCATCGATGATCAACAGAACGAAGATCAGACAGATTAGGGCCATCAAGAATCAGATCTTCTGAAGAGCAAGGTAGAGTGGGCGATGCAAGCAACAAGGCGTCAGGCATTGAGAGGATCCCTGCCAAACTGCTCAGGCCAATTCCAAGAACTGTCTTGATGGCTCTTTGCCAGCAGATATGGAAATCCTGCACATGGCCAGCTGATTGGAGGCAGTCAGTTTTCATTCCCATACCAAAAAAGGGAGACACAAGGAACTGCACCAACTATCGAACCATTGCCCTCATACCTCACGCCAATAAGGTGCTACTGAAGGTCATTCAGAAGCGACTGGGCAACGTCATTGATTGGGAACTACCAGACATCCAAGTGGGATTCAGGTGAGGCCGGGGACCCACAATCACATTGCGAACCTTAGATTGATCATGGAGAAGGCCAGAGAATACTAAAAGAAGCTCTACATGTGCTTCATCGACTACACCAAGGAGTTCAATTGCGTGGAGCATAGCAAGCTTTGGGTTGTCCTGTGGGAACTGGGAGTGCTGGAACACCTGATCAGATTGATCAGATCACTCTACCAGAATCAGGAAGCTACTATGAGAACTAGATACAGAGATACAGATTGGTTCAAGATCAAGAAAGGCACCAGACAGGGCTACACTCTCTTCCTGTTTCTCTTCAACCTCTATGCTGAAGTAATCATGCGGAAACTGGACCTGGACAAATCTGAAGTGGGGGTGAAAATTGGCGGTTGGACAATAAGCAACCTTAGGTTTGCTGAGGACATGACTTTGCTGGCAGAAAGTGAGAAGGACCTGAGACGGATGATCGTGAAGCTAAAAAATGAAAATGAGAAGATGGAACTTCAGCTGAACATCAAGAAAACGAAAATTATGACCACTGCAGCCAACGAAATCCATATAAAGATCAACAATGAGAAGATTGAGGTGGTCGACAGCTTCATCTTCCTAGGCTCCATGGTAGACCACAATGGCAACTGGCACTTCGAAATCACATGAATAATTGCCCTTGGGTGCACAGCGATGGTCAACATAGACCCAATTTGGAGGTGTAAGGATGTCTCAATCACCACCAAGCACAGACTGGTCACCGCCATTGTGTTTCCCATTGAGACCTACGGGTGTGAAACCTGGATCCTAACAAAGGCAGACAGGAGAAAGATTGACATGTTTGAAATATGGTACTGGAGAAGGCTCCTGAGGATCCCCTGGACAGTGAGGGTCACCAATAAGTCGGTCTTGGTGCACATCAACCCTGATTTTTCCCTGGAAGGCAAGATCACCAAGCAGAAGTGACATTTTTCGGTCATGTGATGTGAGCCAAATTGCTGGAGAAGGATGTGATGCTGGGGATGATGAGTGGAACAAGACCTAGAGGAAGACCGAAGACCCATTGCTAGATATGATCAAGAAGGACACGAGCAAGAACATCAGGGAACTGAAGGAATTGGTTGGGGACAGGAAGACATGGAGGGGGATGACCCATGGAATAGCCAAGAATCGGACACGATTGAGCAGCTAGAATTGGAATTGGAATATTAATGTCATTTGCCAAGATAAATATTTTATTGAAACTTTAAATTTATATATATATAAAATAAATTATTATAATACAAACACCAATATATCAATTTAAAAGAATAAATGATGATGTGATAGTAAGGTAAGTGATGTTTCATGGTAGCGGTATTTTACTTTAATTCAAAGTGATCCACTGCAGCTTGCCTACATAACATTATTGTCGAGAATTTCTGCATCATGGCACATCAGGCAGCACGGTATAGCCTATTTGATGAAGGTTGAAGTCGGTAGCGCAGCGCACTCGATCACATCAGGTAAAGTAAAATTTTACTTTATTCCAAAGCAAAATTGATGTCGGTGTATGACATTATGATTAGGATGACGTAGCTTCAGAAAATATCAAGTTAACAAATAGTAATAATTTTTGATAATTTACACAAAAATATGTTCTTTTTATTGTTGTTATTGAATAACTGATTTCTTTTCTAAAAAAATTTCATATTAAAGTATCACCGTAAAAATTCCACGAGAATAATATGTCTATGTCATACAGCTCCCAAAAGACCATTCGAAGTTTCGTTTTCCTTACATTGTATTTTGTCTAGTTGAGTGGAGTTGAGTTATCATATTCAAATCTTTGATCGTTTTTAAAATGAGTGGATCATCATAACAATGATGTTATACATCATTAGGATGACATTTGCAGCATGATTTCTAGATGTTAAGCATGCAATTTCAAAGTTTTGATTTTGCTTATGATGAACTATTTTTGATAGACTACAGTTATTTTTCAGTACAAATTTGAAATAATAATTATTTTTTCGTTATTTTAAACATTATTTTAGTTATTTTTTAATCTATTTTAATTAAATCATCAAAGAGTTAAATATAATACACATTTATCAATTAAATGCATTAATTCTCTACACTGCTCCATGATAATTAAACATGTATACGAGGGCGGACCCAAAAAAAACCGAACTGAGAGCGCGCTGCCATTCGTAGACGTAGTAGAGAGTTCTCCGGCTAGATGGGGTTAGTAGAGACCTTCACGAAACAGCTGTGCAGACGGCGTCAGTTTGTACATTAACGTTTGAGCATAGTGTTGTGTTTCTCTTACTGTTATTTTGTTCTGCCTGCGAAGTCGTTATGGCAAATTTAAAAGAACAAAGAGTGTGTTTGAAATTTTGTTTCCTGCTTGAAAAATCGGCAACGGAAGCTTACCAAATGCTTCAACAGGCTTTTAAGGAGGATGCTATGAGCCGCACACAAGTTTTCGAGTGGTTTGGGCGCTTTAAACGTGGTGAGATGAGTGTTGAAGACCATGCTCGTTCTGGGCGTCCTTCAACATCTCGAAATGATGAAAATTAACCAGCACTTTTATTTGGAAGTTTTAAGACGTCTGCGAGAGGATGTGCGGAGGAAACGCCCAGAACTTTGGCAATCAGGTGACTGGTTCCTTCATCACGACAACGCTCCCGCACACACGGCCTTACGAGTGATCCACTATCTGGCCTCTCGGGGATGGCCTGTCGTTCCCCACCCTCCGTATTCACCAGACCTAGCCCCGTGCGACTTCTTCATCTTTCCGAGAATGAAGAAAAATCTAAAAGGGAATCGTTTGGACGATGTGGAGGCGGTAAAAACATCTTCGCAAAGGGTACTGGACAATAGCAAAGTTGAAGAGTTCCAGAGATGCTTCAAACAGTGGGAAAAAAGACTTGACAAGTGCATCTAATCTAATGGAGAGTACTTTGAAGATGACTGAAGGAATTTTGTAAAAAAGTTAATAAATAAGGTTTTTATACAAAAAATCCGGTTTTTTTTGGGTCCCTCCTCGTATTTCCAGCTCTTAAAGCAGGCAATAAATCAGCAACTTTTCAAAAAACATTAATTTATAATAATGAAAAATAAATATATTTTTTCACTCAAAAATGAATCCTAGGTAAGATTCTCAACTGATTGTCGAATTTTCACGTCGCGTCATATCAAGCAGCACGGTGTCGTCTATTTGATTACAGTATATAGATGCAGGTTGGAGTCAGTGGCGCAACGCGCTCGATCACTTCAGGTAACGTAAAATTTTATCTTTTAAATTATATATTGGTGTTTGTATTATAAAATTTATTTTATATGTATATATTTAAAGTTTCAATAAAATATTTATTTTGGCAAATGGCATTAATATATCGATAACTAAAAATCAAAAATCACGTAATTTATTGGTTTCAAATTTTTTCCGAATTTTAAGTGCTAAAGTCAGGGGGTAGGCTTATACACAGGTTATGCATTTTTACCGATTTTTAAACTCTGAAGTCGGGGTTCGGCTTATATACGAGTATATACGGTACTTTAATAAATTTTCTGTTTGTTGAAGAAGTTGCTGATTTATTTCCTGCTTTAAGAGCTGGAAATATACATATTTATCAATTACTAGCAAATGGATTAAAACATTCTTAATTAATAATAATAATAAATAAATAAATATATTTTTTCACTCAAATATAAATCCTAGGTAAGATTCTTGATTAAATGTCACGTTTTCACATCATGTTGTATCAGGCAGAACGACATCGCCTAGCTGATTATGGTATATAGACGCAAGTTAGAGTTGGTGGTGCAACACACTCGATCACTTCGGAGTAAGATAAAATTTTACCTAGTATTGTATTAAGTGAATTATTGCAAAATTTCCTTCCTGGTCTTCAGGAGATGTTCAATAAATTTTGCTTATTACTTCAATTTCTCCAGATCGGAAGAGCGTCGTGTAGGGTAATTTCTCCAGCCAAAAAAAAAAGTTGATTTTTTTTGATCTGTGTATAAGCCGATTGCAAAATTTCCTTCTGATCTTCAGGAGACGTTCAGTAAGTTATGGTTTTACTTATTACTTCAATTTCCAGACAAAACGCTCAATAAGTTATGGTTTTGCTTATTACTTCAATTTCTCCAGCCAAAAAAAAAAGTTGATTTTTTTTGATGCATGTATAAGCCACTTCAGAAATTTTTTTAAGAAAAAACCTTGACTTATACACAAGTATATACGGTATTTATATTTTCTGTTTTTGTAAAAAGTAAAACATTTAATTAGAATTTGATATTTTGTTTTTATAAGATAAAGTGCAAGCCCTTTCTTAAAATTTTCATAGCTCATTGCTGATTATATGGAATATATGCAGTTCAAAGTTTTATTTTAAAACTCAGCTTAATTCCAAATTTAAAACAGTCTGCATATCTCTATTTTTGAATGAGAATAAAATTTTTGCTATAATATCAATAAGAAATAGATTCAACTGAAAAATGACTTTAGTGTGAATATTACGATTGCTTTATGTGCACAACAGACAATTGTTGGTCGCAGTGCTTGGGCTGTGTAGGCTCCTCCCTTTTTACTACTTCTACTACTACAATTGCTTTATTTGATCCAGCTAAGAAAACAATTATTCATTTGATGCATTTTCATACAGCATTGGAACTGTTTTGAAACAGAAACAAGATAAATGGACTATTACATCCAGTAGTTTATACATAAAGTTCTTATTAAAGTGCAGAAGAATTAAATTCAAATTGAAAAAGAAGCATATAGTGTAGATTTGGCATGCAATCATTTCAAAGATTTTATAATATATTTTTATGCTAAATTTATAACAGACTATGAATTATTACTATATTTTCAATGAAGCCTGTTATCAGAATTGCAGTCCATTTTGATATGATTATAAAGTATGACATTTATAAATTAAATAAGGAATTTGACTGAATTAACTATAAATTTGTTTGAATTCAGGATGGTAGGAAATGTTTTCAGAAACCATTTCTAGAATTAAAAACCAATAAACTCTATAATCACATTTCACCTTATATAAAAATTGTAACCAACCTACCAGTATCAGACCAGCAATTATAACAAATTATCATTACTTAGAATAAGGGCGAATTACTTAGATATCTTTAATAACAAATTTGTCTTTAAAGAATGAATGACCAAAATAACAAAAAGTTCTACTAATGTAGATCATGATTTTTGGTAATATAAAGCTAATATTTCTAATGATGATAGTCTTATAATGAAAACAAAAAATCATTATTTTACAGTAATTTTGAGTTAGATCTTGCAAAAATTTCACAGAGAGCTCAAGATATTATAAAATATAAGAAAAAGAAAAAAAGGAAATGTTTGGTAACCAGAATTTTTTTCAAATGAGATTGAGGAATTGATTAAATGAAATTATAGATTCAAGCAAAAGGCAAGAAGTAATTATAAGGTTCTTATGCTGCAGACTTTCCAGATCTTGGAAAAAGTTGCTATGGATATTTCTGTCTGGAAAAGAAATGGTTTCTAATTGTAACTAATTTCTATTTTAAATCATATACAATAGATTTTCATTTAACATTGGGGTTAGATTTTTGAAATTGCAACTTTAACTGAAACCAAAATCCCCATTGGCCTAATGTTACAAGTCAGGGTTATGACTGGTATTAAAAGATTGTATTCTAATATTAAAAGAAATAATACTTGATAAATTTTCTATCTAAATATAATTGTATTTAATTGAAAATAACTCTAAAGCAGGATATAATTAACTTAGCATCATCCCACTTTATATTGTTATCAAAATATAAAGCCCTCTGGCAGTGATGTAGCTGAAAACTGAGAAGCCCCTGCAAAAATGTCGATGGGGCCCACTCTTTTTAATTTATCGATATAATTTATTTCAAATGCTATGTAAACTCTAGACACTGGGCATCAGCGTGTATTTATAAGGATGTCGATGTAAAAAAAGCCTACGCAAACTAATTTATTAATAAGGTTAATACGTGAAACTTTATACAGGTGAAAATAATTTTATTATATATGTTACAGGATAAACCTGAATTCAGGAAATACCAGAATTTCCTAGTCAAAATGAGAACGTCCTAATGCTGGTCAGACGTTCTAGTATTTACTAGGCCGAATACAAAATGCCGAACATTTCTTATTCAAAGTCCGGAATTTCTAGTTTTTCCTAGTTGAAACCCAAAGTAGAAAACAGTTAAAAGAAAAGTGTTTATTTCTCATGTATTCCCTCTAAGAGTTTGATATTTGCCAGCAGATATTTCTTTCTTTAGAGAATATTAGCCAGGATAAACAAATCTCATTGAGGAAGGCTAAAATCTGTACCAATGGAAGTACATAGAGCTAAATCCGCTTTAAATGCACAAAGCATTGTGTATCTAAATTACGTCAAAGAATAACATTTTATGTAATTCTAAATGCCACAAAAGCCTACCTTGCAAAAATAAATAAGAGGTACAGTCTATGACAGAAAGGTTTTGACATCTACCATAGGGGCTGTATTAGAGGAAGTAGTTTCGATTGTAAAGTCTGGAAAATCTACGCACAGCAGCTTGTAATGAAGCAGACTGTTCTTACCGTAGTAGAAATAGGGGTCGGGAATATTTCACAGAGGGGAGAATTTCTACGACGTACTTGACACGAGTAATGTGATCTGTATTCTTTCACTTTCCATTTTATTAAACACAGAAGACAATTTTATTTTTTATTATGCTCTTTAAAAGTTATAAAAACTCAGTATTGAAATTATTATCATTATAGTTTAGATAATTGTATAATGTTTTGTTTTTTGTTCTGTGAATATAGAAGTGAAAATTTCTAAGTTTAAAAATCTTATTTCGATATGATTTTTTCATATAAAATTTGTTTTTAATTGTAAGATAAAAAATA
>AYEL01076930.1:0-26547 GCA_000484575.1 Olivierus martensii
TACCTTTCATAATTTCACAGTGTTTGTATTTAATATTTGTGCAATTTCATAATCAGTTATGTTTTTAATTATTGTTTCAAATTTAAAATGATTAAATTATAATTTTAATATATAATTTAAAAGAATTTTGACCCTGCCAAGCTTCTCTGAAGATAGCGTTTCACTTTTTCGGATTATTGGCATTATTCAAACCTATGATTCATATAATGACCAATGAAAGCTGATCTACTAAGAAAATTGGCTTAAATTTAACGTCACCCTTTTATAATATCTTAGTCAACAAATGCACCCCTTAGGATTTTTCTATTTTGGCTACATAATTTTCTAAGAGAATTTTATCACCTCAGACAGTTATTAGGTGAAAGCGAGATTTTGGGAGGTTTTTTTGCGATTTTGTTTTAAGCACCTTTCCAATCAGATAAATTACTAAAGAACAGGATCACTTCCAACCATGGGCTACACCCACATCCGTGGAAGGGTCAGATGGTGAAGGATAGGGATCGCTGGGAAAGTGCGGCCCTAGGCTATATTTCATTGATGCAATATGGCCTTTCTCCCAAAATTTTGCTCACTCTGGTCTAGTGTTTCCACCGCATTAGTCCATGCGGGAGGAAGGAGCTCCAAGTCCATGCGGGAGGAAGGAGCTCCATCACTGTTCTGTCATTTAATAATTCCTCACTCCTCTGTCTACTTATCATCTCTAGTTAGAGATACATGTGATGGAGCTCCCTCCTGCATGGACTTATGCGGTGGAAACACTAGACTATAGAAGACAATGACAACTGAAGATGAAAAGTGGGGATAATAACATCTTTGTAACATACATCAAGTTTACCTTGTGAGAAAAAAAAAAATATATATATATGAACTATATATGTCAATGTTTTATAGTATATTTTACATGTTACATTCTATAGAAATGGACTTATCCTATTTAAGAAATTTGATTGAGATTAAATCACCATAGCAACATTTTGTTGATATAAATAAATGGTTAAGTGTTTGGAACTTATTTGAATCTTGGTAGCCTGAAGATGGTAACTAATACTGAAAACGTTAGCTACTGAATAGAATTTAGAACTGATCTCTACTGCTAAGAGTGCTTTGGTTTAGTGATACATACATACTCTTATTGATCCCATTATGGTCTGAAAAACTATGGCCATGTAAGAAAGGAGGAATTAAAGCATTACAAAAAACTAGGGCTGGGGTGTTGGCAGGAAAATGTGCCGACACCGACTCCTCTGACAGTAAACATACACAATAGATTTTTTAGAACACATTTTTATTCAATATTTATTACTGAAAAAATTATTTACTTGCCCTGAAAAAGAAAATAATTATTTAATATATTTTTTAAATTTAAAACCATGAGCAATGAGAAAGTTATTGCTGATACCGACTCCCCAGCTCTGCTAAAAACACTGTACAACACATTGTAACAAGCACTGTAGCAATACCAATAGTAAATAACATATACTGGAATGGGTGACTGAAATGACTAAGGAACACAGATACAGTAAGGGAATAGTGCTAAAAGTATGGACTCATTCGAAAATAAAACAGAGAGATAGGAAATTTATTAAAGTTAGTGCGGTGGAAACACAAGACTGTAGAAGATATAAATTTTTTTATATTAAATAAAAAAGGATAGAAAAGTCAATAAGATACTGTCTAGTTTACAATAGAAGAAATACACTTTTTAATACAATAAGAAATGAAAAATAGAAAGAACCTTAAGAATAAGAGAGGCATTTATGTTATATCCTGGAAAAACAAATTTACGAGTTCACTGCTTAGATATACAGTGGTACCTTGGTTAACGACGACCAAGTCGCGTTATCCAAGCCATAATTTCCCATAGGATTTAATTGAAAATTGATTATTTTGTTCCATCTCCTCCTCACAACCATAGTAAATATTAAAAATGCAGATAATACTCATTTAAAATATGGAATACTTTCCTAAAAATTTGGAAAGTATCATTTATTTATTATATTTGCTACAAAAAAAATTAACATTAATAAAATGAATTGTTCATGAAAAAGTTTTTAATTATCAATCTTCACCAGAAGGATAATTGGGCTTATGGGTTTTGACAAACGAACCCATAAACATTGATTAGCAGCTTATAGATTCAATGATTACAGATAAAATTTGTTTTCTGCCTTTTGATGGCAAATGAACTGTGACACAAACTCGCCGATATTGTCTATATGATCTGTAGGATCTTGGACAGATGTTTTCTTTTCTTCTAATGGAATCCGAAACTGCGATGTCACACCACTCGCAGTTGTCATGCAATATATAAAACCAACAAACAATAGAATCAGACTTTGCAGAATTTATAATATAATAATAATAAATCATCTAGAAATCATCTTTAAGAAACTAAAAACTAGTGAACTGTTGCATGTCTATTTTTAAAAAATAATTTGTTTTCATTATTATATGTTAATTATCATTTAGTTAAAACATTACTATATGTTAATTATCATTTACTTAAATATATTTTTATATGGGAAACTAAAAACTAATGAACTGATGCACATCTATTTTTAATTAATTAAATAATTTGTTTTCATCAGTATCTGTTAATTATCACTTACTTAAATATATTTTTATATGATTATAATTTTATTAATTTTAATAATGATATTGAATATTTTTATATGGTTATAATTTTATTAATTTTAATAATGATATTGTCGGAATTGAATTGATCGCGATAAAAAAAATAACGATTAACAACTGAGCTAACAAATCATGTGATGCGATACAAAAAATAAATAACAACTAACAACTGAGCTAACGAATCACATGATGCAATGACAAGCTGTTTTGCAGAGCTCTATTTTGTCGAAGTTCACATAATCAGGTGTCGTTAACCAAAGTCTGCATCGTTAACCAAGACATCTTTTCTTACAGCCATTCATCATTAACCAAGTACATTGTTATCTGATCCTTGGATAACAATGTACTTGGTTATACTATATTGCATAGACATGCAATATAATTTATAAAATCGTAATTGATGAGACAAAAAATTCTGAATTATTATGTATTAATGTATTAGAATTGTAATATAATCTATAAATACTGTAAAGAAAATCATATTAACATATAATGATTCATCCTACCATTAATAATATTGAAATGAACGCTATTTTCCTACTATTGTACTTTGGTTCATTTGAAAATCATATTAACATTTACCACCAATTTGTATAATACACATTTTTCAAATATCTTTGTTTAAAAATAATTTGTTCTATAATCATGTATATCAATTTTTATTTACTGTATTTCCCTTTATAATAGATAGAAAACAAGATGGAAACTTATAATTACAGAAAACAAGGTAACCATATTTTATATGAGATTAACTAAAGTATATAATATTGTTTATGTACAATGTATTAGTTAAACTATACAGCACACAGTGCATTTGATTAGACTGACTAGGAGCAAACACTTTGACTTTCCATTCAGAGGACTTGTGATTGAATATGAAGCCCACCCGATGCTAGGTTAATGAGATTTTTTGTTTCAGTTAATATCATAATTTTAAAAAACCTAACCCAATGTCAAATAAGAATTGACTGTAAATATTAGTTATATAAAAATCTATTCTAATCTATCTGTATATAAAAATCTATTTCTTTGTTTACATACAGGTTAAAAAAAATTGATTTAATCTTATTACGTTCATCAATTTCAAGCTTATACTACATATATTACTGCTAATAATTTTTATAAATTTAAAAATTGTTACTTCTTTACATACAATTGACAGATCATTCAAATAATGTACAAACATCTTTACGATAGATTTAAAAATTAAAGTCAGAGTTGGGAGCTGAAGGATTTTGAGTGAAGTCAGAGTCAGACCTTATAAGTTTTAGGGAGTCAGAGTCAGATTTTTTTTAAAAGGTGTAGTCGGAATCGGCTCATTTGCCATTCGACTCTGCAACCCTGGATTTAATGGCTTTTAACAACTGATAATTTTATTTTTAATCAAAAACATGTGATCTATAATATTTGATCAAAAATATATGATCTATAGTATTGCATATTGAGCAACATGTGATACTATCGATGAATCAAATCATACTATATATAAAATTTATTTCTTAAATGAAAATATGTATCATTTATTATTGAATAAGAAATATCTAAAATGACTAAATTGTTCTATGTTGTTAACATCTCATTATTACTGAATATATAATAGTATCAAAAGTATCCATTTGATTGTATTATTGTATATTGTAATAATTTATAATCACTATATTGTATTCATGATTCTCAATTGAATTATACTGCTCCATTTTTAAAAGTATCAAAAGTCAGCATAAAGACCATGCAAAAATACAGAGAATAAAGTATTATATATATAATACTTTATTCTCTGTATTTTTCCCTGCTCTTTATAAAGTATTATATAAAATACTTTATTCTCTGTATTTTAAAAAAAGCTTAAAATAAGTTGACAAAGAAAGTTTTACTTCATTTTCGATATTTTTAAAAATGGAGCAGTGTAATTCAATTAAGAATCATGAATACATAATGTTATATAATCAGAAGGCATAAAGAATTCAATCAGAAAACAAGGTTCAATACTTAAGACTAGGAAACAGTTTAATACACACAAAATGTCATTGACAAATGATACAATCATCATCAAATTCCTTATACTTTTTAAGAGTTATTAATATTGTATTCATAGCAAGTTATAATTTGTATTATTTCTTTGCAATAGCTTTTTAAAATTCCCACACAGAATTTTTTTTTAATCAATGATATACATACATAGGTAGTTCTTAACTTACTATGTATTTATGTTTTCATAACACTGTCATAAGTCAAAAATGACTCATAATGGTAATAATTTTAGTTATAATAATAGATAATTGAATACTGAATTCTTTAATATAGTAAAATCATCCAGATTTAATCCCAGATTCTCAAGATTATAAAATAATCCATAACTTACCCCATGTTCCAAGTTATAAAATCATTTGAAATTGAATCCAGATCCCCAAGATGTAAACAATTGCTTTACAGCTTTTTTAATAAAACAAAAAAGTATTTTTAGCCAATATTCAATGAAAATAGCCAAGTTCAGATATTACAAGATGAATTACCATAAGTTGAGGACTATCTATACTGTAAAATCACAGGATTGACCTATATTTAAAGAAAAACCTTTTTATATATACAATATATAAGATTAATAAATTTTGATTTCAGTTTCTTCAACTTACATAAAGTAGTTCCCAGACTTTTTGATTTCACAAATCAAGAACAAATTTTTTTGGATCTATAGTTTTCAAATGAAGCACCTCTAATAGCTTGATTTGAAAACTAATCAAAATCATCAAATACATAAGTTCTCCTAGTGAAGTTTTTAGGATGCTAATATAGTTACTGTGCACCTTACATCAAATATATAATACAATATTTTAAAACATTATGCTACAAGTAATTTGAATTATAACAATTAAATTGAATAGATTTAGTTTTATGGAAAATTCACTGTATTGACTATTTTACTTGTTTCATCAAGGACTAATGAAAATCTCTTCAAAGATTACATTTGGGAAATAGTGATATATATTTTGTCCACTTATCATTTACATTGAAAAGTTATTAAATCAAGGTAATGAGAAAAATAATTTTTGTTTTATGTTAATCCTTAACAATCCATAAAATACTTTTTAAAGATTTTTTTTAAATATTATACTGTATAAATACAACTTATTTTATTTAAGATTTAAAACAAAATTAGAATTAGAAAAACTTATTACCCAACATTGAAAACTGATCTCATACTGCAATAAATGCTTAAATATATTGTACACTTTATTTTTCTTTTCAATTTTTTTTGCTTAGTTATTTAAAAGCATACTTTTATCACTTCTGTATAATTGCAGATTTTGATTCAGGTTTATATGTATTTTTATGAAGAATTTCAAACTTTCAATCTGAACTGTATATCTAAAATATTTTTATATTAATTCAGTAAAAATTTCAATTATTTACTTCCATATTATTAATTCAAGCTTGCCTCTGAAGTCAGATAATGATATACTAGCTTACAATATACTGTTTTTGATTTGGAAAATCAAAATGTTTCATTTAGTCTCTGAAAGATAGAGATTTAATTATTTTTTGTAAATAAAAATTTAATTTATTAAATATGTAAAATTCTGTCAAATCACATTGATTACATTATTATGTTATTAACCTATTATTATATGTTTTAATTTAGAGTTCTTCAATTTTTTAATATTTATAATTTTAGTTCTAAAATAATAATTTCAATATCAAAATAATTTTTAATATTTTATACCATTTTTGACTAATAAGAAATTTTATTATTTTTGAAGATTATTTAATAAAGATTCTTTTGTAATTAATTTTATCAATTTAATAAAATCTTGTATATAATGTGAAATAGTTTATTTACACTATAGTTAGAAATGCATATTTTGATTCATTAATATAGTATAAATATATATACTGTATCAATGAACTATTATATATGCCATATAAATATATAAACTGTATGAACAAACCAAATAATATTTTAATATGTTAGTCAGTAACATATTAAAAAATTATCATCTATATTAAATAAATAAATGTTATTGTTTTACCTATATGAAATATATTATAAAATTCTGATTAATTAATGAACATATTAATTGCATCATAATCTAATAAAAAATATAAAAAATGCTGAATTTACAATTATGTAATTAATATTAAATTTTATTATCAAATCATCTTAATTTTAATAGTTCAAAGTAATGAAAAATGATTTTTGTATATCTGTCTCTTTTTACTAAATCCTTAATATAATAAATTACATTTAAATATTTGGTTAGAAATGATAAATTAATTTATCGTTATAGTGAAGATGAACTATATACGAAGTGCAGCTATAATAGCTTTAGCTAACCTTATCATAAAACATAACACAGTATATGGTATCTGTATAGGTAGGAGTAAATTCATCCCACATAATGCATCTGGCATTGGTATTTTGAGTATGGAGCGAAATACCTAAATAGAAAATAAGACCTCAACGAAAGTTAGGATTTATTTATCAATAGAAATATCACAATAAATATTTAAGTACAACTAATTGAAACTCAAATCGATTGCTGTATAAGTAAGAGAAGACTCCTAAAAAAAAGGAGTTACCGAAATATTAAACGATCACATAAAGAAAGGCAAACTAAAAATTAAAATGTGAAAGATTAATCACATAATTAAAACCTCTATTACTATTAATTACCTCGGGAGCAATAAAAATGTCAATTTAGCTTCAACTGACGATCAAATATAGCGACTTCATCTTCTCCATTGGATGCTGAGCCCGTAACTCCATCCGCCATTCATCTATTCTATATAGTAACTTCACTTTCAAAATGTGATTATCATTAATTTTTTTTTTCAAGTTTTCAGCGCTTTATTCAATTTAACTTTTGTTTTAAATCAAAACGAAGTAATTTTTTCTAATTACATCTAAATAATAGATAAATGATTAAAATATAAATATTATTATTATTTTATGGCAGTATATTAGCAATTCATATTACAATTAAATTTATTTAAAATTTCCATGATTGTATAGCATTTGTATTTGAATTATAATATGATATGTTAGCATGAATGCAACACTGGATCAACGTATGAAATAAATTATCTCTGTTATCATGTTATAATATTGTAATACTAACATCACCAAATATTATAATTAAAAATATATTAATTTAATAGTAATATTTAATTTGAACAATAAAAAATAAAAATGATTTGGAAATATAAATAAATTGTGGAATGCTTTGCTCAATTATTATGTTCTGCCCAAACATTTGAAAAATGGAAAAATGTTCATAAAAATGGCCAGTTATGACTTTTTTTTAACTAATTTAAAAAAAAAGAAAGGCTTCTAATTTTTTTCTATTTTTACAACAAAAAATTAGATAAATTCAAGATACATTAAATTGATAATTTTGGATATTCAACTATTAAAAAAATTAAAGAATGGGAAAATAATTATCTATCAAAAATTATCACGATAATTTTAGTTATTTCGATCTTTGAAATAATTTATTTTTGAAAATACCAAAAATAATACTTAAAACAAAGAGATTAATTGCATAATTTTTATTAATTTAATATTATTATGCACTGCTAAAAATATTACAGTATAAACTGTTTATAGCATATTGCAACATCGAATATAGAGTCGTTTTTTTGTTTTAACGGGTTGTTTTTTCGATAAGTCCAATGATTCCTCATATGATTCTATTGTTGTTGATTCATATTGCGATTTGTCTCTAAATTCACTTCCTGGTTCTGTAGTTTGCGATTTGTCTCTAAATTCACTTCCTGGTTCTGTAGTTTTTTCTTGAAATGAATCACTTAATGTTGATAATTTAGTTTTATTTTCATATTCTTTATTTAATGTATATTGTTTAGAATACCAATTTTCTATCATCGCGATAGCTAAATATGTCTTCACTTGATCTAAAACATATTTTCGTTTCCATTCATTAACTTTACACCAATTTTGTAATATTTCGGGAGCTTGATTTCTTTTCAGGAATATTACGAGTGCATCAGCAATCAAAGCGTGTCTTTCCTTTTTAGGTAAATTGTTTCTGTTTGATTTATACCATTCACTTATTGTTATAATAGCGAGATATTGTATTAATTTCTTAATAACATAATTTCTTTTCTCGGAATTTCCACACCAATGTTGAAGATTTTTGGAATTTCTATTATTTTCTATGTAAGATGAGATAGCTTCTTCTAATGTTACTTTTTTACTTGATTTTTCAATAAATGGACTTTCATCAATTTTAAACTGTACTTCTTTATTCTTAAAATTGTTTTGTAGCATTGAGCTTGATGTTTCATTTTGTTGTTTTGCAGATATATCATAACTATCATCGTAGTCGGCTTCTCTTATGACAAACTGATTTTGCCATCTTTTATCTTTAGTATCTATGGATGAGGAGTTATCAATACTAAATTTTGTTTCTCGCGTTTTAGTATCATCCTGTATTCGTTCATATGAGTTTTGGTCAAATTTTTCAGGATATAGCAGAGTTTCTTCAAAATTTTCCAGTATATCGGAATTTTTTCTGTCAATATCTATGTTATTTGGCTCCAATAATTCTTCTTGTTTTAGACGATATTGAAATGTTGATATCGGAATAGAAAATTCACTGCATTCGCAGTTCTGATTTTGAAAAATAGAATTTTCAAATGATTCATTATCGCATTGCTGACCATCAGATGTGTTAGCTTGTTTTTGCAAATAATGGAAAATAAATATTCGTTTCCAGTTCACATTATACCATTTCTGTAACGTCTGCGATGCATTGTGTTTTCGAAGATAAGAAAGGATAGAATGGCGTTTAGATTGTTCTAAATACCAGGTCATAATGTTATCAATAGCTTTCTTTTCTTCCATTATCACAAATTCTATATTCTATTATTCTAATTCATCTGTTTTTTAAATACAAATGAAAATATTCGAATTAATTTTGTATCTATAATTATCTAAATTTTAATTATAAATTTATATAATAATAATAATAATAATAAATAATACACTCTCGATTAATCGGGGTAGTCGGGAAATGAATTACCCCGGATACTGAGGCAAGAACAAAAGGCTGTTCTCTGTGGTTTAGCCTTTGAAAATGAAATGAAATGAAAAGATACGGCCGGATTGGCCACGTGGAAACACTTCGGCTTTTTTTTCTTATGGATTGGGTGTAAAGAAAACACTTTTTTTTTGTTAACAGATTACGCCACTTTCCACTCACTGTCAGTAAGAGTACTAAGTGGCGGGGCGAAACAAGCCCTTCCACAGGCTGCCTACCCCTGCGGAGGGGTCAGCCAGATGGTGGAGGACGGGGATCGACGGGCCGGGCCCACGGAGAGGTCAGCCGGATTGTGGAGGACGGGGATCGACGGGCCGGGCCGCACCCCATGATAAATATTTTCAAGGGGTGGGACCCGAGACTCGAACAGGGATCAGCCGGATTGTGGAGGACGGGGATCGACGGGCCGGGCCCGGAAGTCAGCCGGATTGTGGAGGACGGGGATCGACGGGCCGGGCCCGGATCAGCCGGATTGTGGAGGACGGGGATCGACGGGCCGGGCCCGGACCCTCAGGATAAATATTTTCAAGGGGTGGGACCCGAGACTCGAACCCGGGTCAGCCGGATTGTGGAGGACGGGGATCGACGGGCCGGGCCCGGACCCCATTGATGTGGAGGACGGGGATCGACGGGCCGGGCCCGGACCCCATGATAAATATTATCAAAATGGGGATCGACGGGCCGGGCCCGGACCCCATGATAAATATTTTCAAGCGGTGGGACCCGAGATTCGAACCCGGGTCCTCCAGAGTGGAAAGCTGAACTGGGACCCGAGACTCGAACCCGGGTCCTCCAGAGTGGAAAGCCGAAGCACCCGAGACTCGAACCCGGGTCCTCCAGAGTGGAAAGCCGAAACGTTTTGAGTCCTCACGCGGAATCCGCGTGAGAATAGGATCAACTAGATAGGCAGAGGCTCGAACCCGGGTCCTCCAGAGTGGAAAGCCGAAGCGTTTCCACTTGGACCGGGCCCGGACCCCATGATAAATATTTTCAAGGGGTGGGACCCGGGTCCTCCAGAGTGGAAAGCTGAAGCGTTTCTACGCGGCCAATCCGGCCAGGGGATCGACGGGCTGGGCCCGGACCCCATGATAAATATTTTCAAGGAGTGGGACCCGAGATTCGAACCCGGGTCCTCCAGAGTGGAGAGCCAAAGCGTTTTCACACAGCCAATCCGGCTGACTGAAGAAAACAGTTCAATTTATTGAAGAAGTTAAATTAATTGTCGTGAAGTCATTTTAGTAAATTTTTTGAAAAGACTGAAACTATCTAACCTGACTTGGTTCAAAATACTGATGTTATTAGTACTTCGATAGAAATATTTGCGTGTCAAAACACATTCTTTTTTCTTCTTTTCCTTCTGTCATTTGAAATGATAACAGTAGCTGCCGCTAAGTCTGTATCGGGGAAAGCGGCACTGATTAGAAGATATTCCGAAAAATTTTCCTCAGAATGCGCTAAACGTACCAAGTACCGCTGCCATGCTGATCGAGAAGTAAATGTCATATGACCAATATCGTAATGACGACAGACTGCTATGGTTTTATATCTTATTTTCAGGGACGTAACTACGGGTGAGCCCGGGTGGGCCATGGCCCATGCATTGAAAGTTCTAGCCCTAATCTATCTATCTATCTGCTAATCAGTTTTTATGGGTTCGTTTGTCAAAAAACACTGAAGTGAGCCTAGTTGTCCTTCTGGTGAAGATTGATAATTAAAAGCTGTTTTCATGAACAATTCATTTTATTGATGTTAATTTTTTTTTGTAACAAATATAATAAATAAATGATTAAGGACACAAGCATGACTAGCAGTTGCATTAACATTATTATTTGAGATACTAAGGTAAATGTTAATAGTTAATTCTTGGAAAATATTTTGTGAATTTAAAATTGTGCCCATTTAGGAATTCATTGCAAGTAGTCAATATTTACTATACCCTTTTCAAAGAAAGAACTTTCAAGGCCAAATTCGATGATCGACGAGTAAGGGGTTAGTTTCAGTTAAGTCACTATGTCAACTCGGAATATTTTGCACCAGGCGGTACAAAACTAGTTTTGTCAACAGATGACGCCACTTTCCATTCAGGAAGAATATTAAGCGGCTGGGCGAAATCAGCTTTTTCACAGTCTGCCCACTCCTGCGGAGACCCAGATCCCATGATAAATATTTTCAAGGGGTGGGACCCGAGATTCGAACATGGACCTCATGATAAATATTTTCAAGAGGTGGGACCCGGGACTCGAATTACCCCATGATAAATATTTTCAAGGGGTGGGACCCGAGACTCGAACCAGGTCCTCCAGAGTGGAAAGCCGAAGTGTTTCCACACGGCCAATCCGGCCCGTCCTCCAAAGTGGAAAGCCGAAGCGTTTCCACGCGGCCAATCCGGCCTACGGGCCCGGACCATTGAAACCCATTCTTCAATCTTCCGTTTGACCCCATCATGGATGTTGGTCAGCCTGTGATGATGGCGGCTCTATAAGTGGCCGCCCCGGCCAGATACAAAATATCCCATGAGGATATAGCGGCTTAATAAAACTAACCTAACCGAATTCGAATATAACTAGGAAGGATCTAAATGAAGTACAATATTTTCATTGACACCTCAGGGTGATCTCAACAGACGGTAGCGTGTCACGAGAAGTCGCTACACAAAATTTGGAAGCTTACGGGAACAGACACATAGAAACATTGCATTTTATATACTGTATATAGATTTTAAAACAAATTACATTTTACATAAGTATATGTCTGATTGTAAAAAAGCTATAGTTCTTGGCAAAGAACATAATTTAATCCGACTATGAAGTAGAGATTTGTTTATCTGACTTGGTAGATGATGTACCACATATTTCATACCATCTTTGATATGTTGCAATCCTCACTTTCCTAAATTAAATGAAAAAGAATTCTGTTTTAGAATCAACATTTTAAAATTTATTTGATGAATGTAATCATATTTTTGACATGGCTTCGTTTGCTTTATTTATCATTATGTGCAATAAATAATTATTAAAATAAACTTATTCTAAGTTACGGTTTAAATAATTAAAGACAGATTTAAAATAGGTCGTACATATTTACTGTTCTAGGAATTTAAGAAATTTGGAAAATATCAATTTAAATAATATTTTCGCCTACATTGTTTATTACTGTATATTGCTACATTCCACATAATATATATTTCATACCCATTAAATTTTAATTATGACATATAAATTTCAAGAAATTTCACTTCTGTTATAAATATTTAAATAACAAATAAATAAATTGTAATATATTTTAAACAGATTGGTTAACAATATTAATCTACGAATACAGTTATTATTTTTCAATATTTGTCTAACATATACATAATAAATTATCAAAACTTTCAGCTTACTTAAAGAAACGACGATTACATTCATCTATTTCTAAATTTCCGAGTAGAGCAATGATAGTTTGCATTTCACTAGAATAAATATAAATTTGATATTCAGAGATTAAATTTATAAAAGTTTTAATTGGAACATACAAACATATCATTAATCGCAATTTAAAACTTCATTACTCAAAATTAGTTTATCAGATATTTTCGAATTAATTCCGAATGTTGCAGAGTTTAATGAGTACCATCATCAGTTTTATTATAAGCACAGGTTGGTAAAGGTTAAGAAGTAATTTTTCCTGTTTACTAAATTCTGCAGAAAAAAAGAATAATTTATGTTATCCTTTGTTGTTCTCTTCTTTTTATTTTTCTGCATCCGAGTCCAATTAATTCTTCAATTTAATTAAAATTACAGAATAATTTTATATAATTATTCTACAAAATTTAATAAATTGAAAACACTTCTCGAGTTTTTAAAAGAAATTTTCTGATCATCAACTGTACTGTAGTCGTGTAAATTTAATTTAAACTTTACTTATTAACTTTTCACCTTTTGCTATTTTTTTAAAGAATACGAATTTAATACGTAATTTTAATCAAGAAATAAGAATTAATAAATACTGTAATTAATATGACAAAGTCATTTTAATTACAGTAGTTTTATTTAATATCTACCGTTTCTCGATTTATCATCATTATTATTTTTATTCATTAAAATTTTAATTTTGATCCTTACGATTTTTTATACAATCGCTAAAATAAAAAAAATATGGCTACGTGTCTACTGATAAAATTAAAAATGTTTTAAATTGCCAAAGTTTAATATTTATAAAAGTGTTCATAAAAAATTATAATATTGAAAGCCGATTTTTTCTCGAATTACATATTTCAATGCATAATTTATCAGCGAAAAACAAACAATAATTTTATTTGGAATGCACGGAACTTATCGAAAGATTTTTTTTTTATTTTAAACTATGGAAAAGTATTTACGATATAAGTCGAGTCAGTGAATAATATGAGGTATTATGTTAATGTTTTATATTTCTTAAAATTTTTTAAAAATTGTTTAGAATTCGCTTTATTTGTATTCATCGCCATGAAAATCTGACTTGGTTGTAAGTAGCTCATTTAAATAATATGGCTTGTATATATTCCAACTTTCATAAGATTGTTCGACTTAAATTGATGTCTGTAACTGTTTACAAATATAAAAAATTTAACAGATAATATTTTATTTCTATTGTAAAATGACGTAAATGCCTAATTAATAAATAATTCGATCAAATAATAACTAATTAGTTAAAGTATTACGATCAGGAACAAAATTTATTACAAGGGGAAAAATACTTTAAAATCTCATACAGAATGTGTCTTTTGATATAGAAATTACAGCTTGGCTATACATCATTCTATAATTATTTTTTCATTCGGAGTTTTTTAATTTTTCACCAGAAAATGATATTTTTTGGCAGTTGTTAAAAAACACCTCAAATTTCACTCCAACTTACGTCAAGTTTAAATGATTTATGTGATTAATAGAGATTATTAGCAAGGGTCGTATTACTTTCAATTTGTATTTTATAAAATATATAATACAAAAAAATATAAATTTAATATTAAAATATAATAAATTGTAGTTTTAAAAAATCAAAAAAAATTCGGCAATAATTTCGCTTTAATTATATGGCTCGTGTTCTGTGAATTATTTAATTTTTAGCATCTTATGATAGTTTTCTGTGTTTAAAATATTGAAGAAGGGGAAAAAAAAACGAAAGAAAAAAATAATAAGTTGAATCTTTTCCCCATATTTCCCAGGGGATCGAGTTTGTTATCGTTTCTTTCATTTGATATATGGAACTTATCCCGTGTTTAATCGCCTGTGTTTAATATTTAGTTTAAAACCAGTGATCAAATAGAAAACCGAAACAAAAATCATTATTTTTTAATATAGAAACCACTAACGATGGGAATTTTTCTCTTCACTTAATTTTGTGATATATAGACCTATAATATATATATTTTTTAAATTCGATATAATTTAATTTTATTTAATTTATCTTTTAAACAAAAATCAATTTTTTTTTCCGAGAAATAATATCGATTTATATAGAGAAGTCTCTACGACATTTTTATTCTGTTATAACCCAAAATCAATTTTATATATCGGAATATTTACGATTTAAAGTAAAATATTCATCATGAAACTAAAATAAATAATAATAATAAAGAGGAGACTTTAAAATTCCAGATTTTCCTCAAAAAATTCTTTTACTGATAATTAAATTATGAAACTTTATTGCTAAAAAAATCGCTGTGTATATTAATTTATGTAATAAAGATGGATTGAAAAAAAAAAAAAACTATATCCGTCGTATAATATAAAAATAAAAAATAAAAAGATTAAATGTACCAGTGAATAGAACAAATGCTAAATAAACATCGTACTTGCATGAAACTTTAATTATTTTTCTCAGACTCTATATCAGGAGAATGTTCCATTCTTTTCTAATAGGGAGTGGTTTTTTAACGACTTGAATCATGGATGATAAAAACAAATAGAAAGTGTTAAAAAAAATAAAATAAAAATATTCCGAAAATATGGAAACGACTAGATCGATCAATAAAACTTCCTTTATCCAAATATATTACTTTTCTTCGATTCTGTTCAAAAGTGAATTTTACAGTATAAAGATATCTAAAAATTCGAATAGAGTTTTTCTGGAAGAAGTCTTGTTTTATTTTTTTTTATATATATATTTTTAAAAAAAAGGAAAAATGTTTAAATTACCTTTTTGACTGGGAAAATTCCGAAAATCAAGCGAATTTTCGATTGCTAGATAACGTCAACCTATTTTATGTATTACAAACACATGTGGCAAAGAACGGTTGCATCTGTCGTTTATTACTAACAAATTATATATATATATATATATCCACGACACTAGTTCAGTTTCCATAACAGAATGAATACAAAAACATAATTTATATACGATTTTCTCCTCCCTTTACTCCAGTAAAAGTTTTTATAATTCGTTAGGATAGTTATAAATATTTTTATATATATATATATATATCAAATATATAAAAATTAATTATATAATATTAATATAAATATATATATATATCGGTATGACGGTATTGTTATTACACGAACGAAAACAATAATGGATTTTTTTTTGTAATTTTTTTTTACTTATTAGCAATGGAAATAGAATAAAATGAGTATTTGATTGTTACAGATGGTCGGAGAATATCAGTTTGAATGTTTAGCTTTGTAGTAATGACAGTTTGGTAAATGGTAGGAAGGCAAAATTATTCCACTGTTAGAAAGATATTAGGTCTTTTTAAATTTGATTTTGACGACTTGCATTCCCATTAAATGCGAGTTTTGTTTTAAAATTTAGAAAAAAAAAATATATATATTTAATTTAATTGATAAAGAGGAAAGAAAACAGTGTTTTAATTTTTACTTAATGGCATTTTGTAAGTTTTAAAAAATTTAAATTAAATAAATCCCTAACCGAACATTTAAAAAAAAAAGGAATTGTTACTTGCCTTATGGGATTTTATAAATAATAAAAAGATAAAAAACTAAGAAGAAAATCTGATGTATAGATCCATCGATAAATTTTTATTTTTCTGACATTAATATACGAGTTTCTTAATAACATTCAATATATTTTTTTGACTTCATAAACATCCTATCTAGTACTTAATATATAATATTTCGAGAAATGCTTTTTAAACAAATATAAAACAAAAAAATAATAATAATATCTGGAAATTTCAATATCTAAATTAATATACTTTGACATATATTGGATAAAAATCTAATATTTTTTATGATATTAAAAAATATAAATTTTTTTTCCTTCATTTTGGTGCCGTTTGGAGGAAATGAACCTTTCCCAATTGCAGAAATATTGAATTTTTTGTTTTTTTTTTCCTTTCTTTATTTTCTACATCGAAAAATGAAATATTAATAAGAGAAGTTATCTTAAAAATTAAAAGATTTTTATCAAAATAACGTTATTAATTCATAAAGTAACTTAGAAGAGGATTAAAACGGGTTAAAGGTATTTTTTTTTTTTTATATAATTAATTATTTTCGTATGTAAACTAACTAAAACAAAAAAATTTTATTTGTTATTTTATAACTTATTTAATCTAATTAGGTAATTTTAATCAATAAAATTTATTAAAAAGGAACTTTAATTTAATTGATAAAGAGGAAAGAAAACAGTGTTTTAATTTTTACTTAATGGCATTTTGTAAGTTTTAAAAAATTTAAATTAAATAAATCCCTAGCCGAACATTTAAAAAAAAAGGAATTGTTACTTGCCTTATGGGATTTTATAAATAATAAAAAGATAAAAATGAATGGTTAGAATTATCTTGTCACAAAATATAGATACAAAAACATTAACAGAACTCTGATTACAATATATTGCTCATTTTCAGAATTAAGAGATCAGCTAACAGTGGCTAAAGCTTTCATCTTAAAAAAGAAAAAAATAATAATAATAATAATTTTCAATCTGATTAATGATAAGCAATAAAGAGTTTATCACTCTCTCAATAATTGCTAGATTCCAGAATTTTACACAAGAAACTCGAGACAGATTTATGTTTTCTGGGGTTTTGCTACCGTGCAGAGATTTGTTATTTATTGATGAAATTTAATTTATACCAACAGTACTAATATTGCACAAGGAAAATTTACGATTTATATTATAAATTAAATAAATTTATTTTTATTAAACGCCATTTATAATTTTTTTTTAAATTTGCAAAAACGATAACTAAACGTGCAAAGTTATATTCGAATTTATCGATAATATCGTCGGCCTCTTTAACTATTTTTTATTTTATTTTTCTTTTAGACGTAGAAACAAATACAGAATTTTTGTGATTAAATTCCGAACTGTAATCGCAGAATTTTAAAAATATTTTTCCTGTGTAATTTATTTTCAAATTCATAAATTACCGATGAAATTTAACTGATAATGTAAACCGAATCGATTTGAATGTTGAAAATTTCGGATCTTCTAATAGGAACAAATTAAAATTCGTGTTTGGAATGAACATAAAAGTAAATAGGATTAGTTTAGACTCTTGGGTATTTGAATAAGTGCCTCTGGTGTATCTTAACTCTCACACCAGTAATAATATGACGATATTATTCCGATTATTAATTTTTTCTTGTTTAATGAAAATAGAAAATTTGCCATGAAATTTAATATTAATTTTATTCAATTAAACAAAATCCTATTCGTATTTAGTACAATATAATTTAAAAATATCAGAAATAGCGATAAGAATACTCGAATTTATTAATATAAACATAGTTTAGTTAATCATAAACTATCAAGTTCTGTTGCCTCTTAAGAAATACAAGGAATTCACAAGCACTTTAAATGGGAAAAATACACAATTTATTATTAGATATATTAGGTATATGTACTAAATATCTAATAATAATAATAATAATAAATTGTGTATTTTTCTTGTTTAAAGTGCTTATGGATTCCTTGTATTTCTTAGAGGCAGCAGAACTTGATAATTTATGATTAACTAGATTAGTCTATCAAGTTCTGCTGCTTCTAAGAAATAGAAGGAATCCACAAGCACTTTAAGCAGGAAAAATAGTCAATTTATTATTAGATATTATACTAAATATCTAATAATAAATTGACTATTTCTCCTGCTTAAAGTGCTTGTAGATACCTTATATAGTTTAGTTATATGGTACTTAGAGCATATGATATATCATTAAATCGTATATATTAAACAAGTAAATGTGCTTCAACATGCGATATAGATTATTATTAATAATAATTTTATATAATATTTCTTGTATAATGATGCCCAATAATAATGCATATTCGAAGACGTATATAGCATTATCGTGCAGATAGAAAGAAAACGATTTTTCGCTATAAAAAGGCAATTACTTTTCCCATAACTCAGTAAATGGGTACTTTTTGAAAATGTGAGCTTTGTGACGAATCTCTAAATATACGCTATCGCTATACTTTTCGGAAAGATATTGTGATTGGAAACGATATCGAAATTACTTCTTGGATCCTATTATAAAAATCTCACCTGGAAATCATTTTGTAAAAAGATTTATTCTATTGCATATAATGTATGACCGAATAAAGCACAATTGGATGTCCGTTATAAGTTAAAATCATAATATATTTTGCACTTCCTTTTAACTTAAGATATCGAGGTTGTTAGATTTTTAATGTTGAGATATGAACAATGGGTCAGTTAGAAGCCCATTTCGATCTGGTCGCACTGGTGATTGGGTCATTCAGAGCACTAAAGGAGCAATCAAATAACTCGGTCCGAATAAGATTTTTTATACATTATCTGATATTAAGTGATGGAGTTATTCTAAAGCCACTATCAGCTATCCAATCTATTGTGAGATCAACCAATAGAAGAAGAATGATGATCGGAGAACTGAGCTTGGAATCCTCGTAAAAATATGAAAACAAAGCAAAATAGAGGATTTTATAGTTCTTCCATCTAAAGCAAGGTTTCTTAACCTTTTGATGACTCCAGACTCCCATAGATTGTCCAATGGTTCCATACCTCCTTCACTTGACTGCCGAAACAATCATCACCATTCGTTATATTAGTTGCCAGTATGACTTCCAAATATGTCAACAGCTTGAATTTACTTATTTTAGATAATCATCACCATTCGTTATATTAGTTGCCAGTATAACTTCCAAATATGTCAACAGCTTGAATTTACTTATTTTAGAGATCAAGTTTCATACGCCCAGCATTTAGTTCTCATACCCCCGGTTAAGAATTCCTGATCTAAAGAAAACAGTCAAAATCCTATTACAAGTTAGATACAAGTATACATTGATATGTTCTGCTGGATAGGTAAAGAATGGCAATTGTGCTGTAAATTTCTGAATTATTTAAATCTAAAGATTAAGATATTAGACTTCAGATTGAAAAGTTAAACTTTTTCTTATGACCCTATAAACAAAATTATCCATTACTTCAATGAAGAAAGTATTTATTGGTTAAATTCGCTGGAAACTACTATGGTAATCAAATATACAGTGATGGGAATAGTTGATAAGGAATAAGTATGAACATTACTAAAGATGCAATAATTGCATAAGATAATGAAAACAGGCAGAAAATGATATAAATAGCAATTCTATTTCTGAATTATTTTATTTACAAAAGACATCAAAGTATTTATGTTATATGTATGATCATATTTCATTAAGCTAGTGCTTCAAAAAGAAATACATCGTAATCATTTTGAATTATCATTAGGAATATATAATGTTCAATTTCATATATTTCAGTTTTAACATTTAATATACAGAGTGGGCCATAAGTCGCGTTACACTTCATTTATTTCACAAGTACAATAGATATTGTCATTTGCTTTATATCATAACATGTATTGAACATTGTGTGTCTAGAATATCAGTATGAGCACCGTCGTTATCGTAACACAGCTGAATACGACGCCATGTTGTGAGAAAAAGGCGAGCATGGCATCGTATTCATTTGTGTTGCAATAACGATGGTGTTCATACTGATATTCTGGACACATAATGTTCAATACATGTTAGGATATAAAGCAAATGACAATATATATTGTACTTATGAAATAAATGAGGTATAACGCCACTTATGGTCCGCTCTTATAGAATGATTCGGTTTCTATAAGTACTTAACTTGGAATATTAAACAATATAAATGCAATAATTAATTTTTATGATAGTTAAATAATATTTTATAACTTATAACTTACTATTCAAATATGCAATTTAGTGTTTGTAAATTCTTTTATAAATTTAAAAAACCACAAGTTTAAGATTTTAAGATTTACATTACTTATTCATCTTCCTTCTAAAATAACTTTTTCTTGGAAAGTTTTTTCAATTTTTTATTTTTTTTATTTAATTCGCAGACTGTCTATTCTTTAATATATATAAAATTTTAGGCATTTTATTTCTCTATTCCATCATAATTATGATTCAAAGCAAGATGTGTATGAAATTAATTTGCAACGACGTTAACTATTACAAAAGTTCCTAATGTATGCTAATTAATGACGAAGTTTCTTATAAAGCTTGAAATTATCTGAAATTATCCTACGAACATCATAACATTTAGATGTCAAATTGTATAAAATAGACTCCTCATTCAATTTATTATGGCTTATATTCCATATAATGCCATTCCAAACTACAGAATAAATTCCTGTATAATGTTTATTATTATAAATGTAATATCTATAGAATTAATTAGAATAATTGTAATAACTATTATAACAATAATCTCTAATTAAATCGTTAAAAGCATTTAATTAATTATACAAAATTAATTTACTTGATCATGCCTAGATATTCTAACTTATTGTTAGATCAGGGCTGTCCAACTCGCAGCCCAGCGCTGTAAATAACTTCTTTAAAATATTGATTTTTATGTACTTAATGAAGTTTTTATTATTTAAATACCTATTTCCATTTTCTAAAATATTTCTTATTTCAGTGATTAGAACGTCTTGACCTGCTCAATGATTTTTTAAAATTTTCTGAACGAAAAAGTTATTATGCTACGATATTTTTGCTTATTTATCATGGTGGATATTATACATTATTAATTTCTTTGCTTAACAACTATCGTTAGAATTAGTATATTTTATGTGCGGCCCGAGACACCATTTTTTTTCTTCAAATGTGGCCCAAGGAAGCCAAAAAAGGTTGAACACCCCTGCTTTAAATGTTGATATATTCTTAATATTATTTAAATTAATATTTTTAATATCGAGAAAAAAAGCTGGATATTCTCAGATATGATTCAGTTTTATACTCGATATTACAAATATTTTCTATAAAAACTGTACCACGATACTTTTGGTTTAAATATAAAGTCACTGTCAATGTTTGAATTTTTTAATTCTTTTAAGTTTTTGAAAATAAAATGCCAAGTGTAAAGGTTATGATAGGTTAAGCCGCCATATCTCACGATATAACGATATAGTATCTGGCGGTAGCCACTTATAGAACCCATCACAAGCTGGCCAACACCCATGATAGTCTGGTTGACGAATGGGGTTCAACGGGCCGGGGCTCGGACTCCTCCTGAAAAACTGGAGATGCGGGGCCCGGATTTGAATCCGGATCCTCCAGGATGGTAAAGCCAAAGCCTAAATACCATGGGCCATCCGGCCGACAACTGAGTTATATGGGAAACAGTATTGAGATCCAATAATTCAGTAGTAATTTGAACACATAATACATGTCCATCTTATTATCTTCGTTTATTTTGTTTGTATAGATAAAAATCTTTCATAACAGACGTTTGAGAAAAGGGACTTTTGCTACCATAATACAAATTCTTTTATTATTAGAGCAATAAATTTGCATTTTAAGATAAGTTAATTTTACTGTAACCACGATGGAATCATTCTTTGTCACTATTTATCGGCATAATTAGACATATTAAAGACCCATTTATCCCCTTTCAGCTTTATCATTCCCCAATTCTCTCTTTTAAAAGCCTTTCTGTGCACAGAACACATTCCACTTTAGAATAAGGTTCGCATATTCAAGATCGAGAACAATAGTAGTCTTTAAAACAGGAATTGCTCTTATGTTGATAAGTATCGTCTTACTCTATATTTCCATTAAGATGTCTTTTGTACACCACAATCATACTAATGTTTCAATGATTATATCTTTAGTTCATCATATCATAATATATTCGACAATTGTTCATAACTTATTATTCCTAAGTGCCTCTTTTATATTCACACTTTTGTTCTCTTTTAAATACAGTATCGTCATTGTGAATTAAGTAGTCCCACTTTTTAAATATTGTAGATGGTGTAGAAAGATTGTCAATTTATTAAATTAAAATTAATCAATAATAAATTTCTAAAAGAATATCTAGATAAGACCAATCATAACTCCTGCTGATTATTAATAATAATAATAATAATTGGACACTAAATTTTGAAAGAAAAAATTAGTTGAGAGCATTTCGATTTTTGTGTTTAATTATCCATTACTGATTATAAAACTCTTTTATGTAGATCCTGTTGCACAATATTAAAAGAAATTTTGTAAACTTGTGTTTCAATACTTTTTTCTAAGATAAGAACTGTTCTATTTTTAAATTTGTACATATTTTGTATCAGGAGCTAAGTGATCCTATTAACTAATCTTAAAAAAGTTAGGTTAGTTAGTGTAGTTAAACCGCCATATCGCTCAAGAGATATAATTTATCTGGCAGCAGCTATTTGTAGAGACGATCACAAGGTAGACAACACCCATGATGAGGTCAATCAGAAGAGCCCGGCTTCTCCTGAAAAGCTGAAGATGTGGGATCCAGATTTGAACCCGGTCCATCAAGGTGATAAGTCTCAGCTTTATTGAAGGTGTGGACCCGGATTTGAGCCCGGATCCTCCAGGGTGGTAAGTCACAGCTTTACTGAACGTGTAGGATCCGGATTTGAACCCGGTAAGTAAGTCACAGCTTTACCATGCAGCCATATGAGAACCATGCAGCTTTACCACAGCTTCTATGAGAACATAGAGTTCTCATAGAAATTTTTATTATGCTAATAGCATAATAAATATATATTAGTTAGGTATTTATTCATTTAATAAATGCCCAAAAGTAGTAATTTTGTTTATACTGATTAAATCAAAAATATGTTTAAATACATTATATGCTTTACACGTCAGTTTTTACTTGATTATACACAATTTTAATTAAAAATGCAATATATAATAAAAATTGTATAAATCGGTAATCATCAAAAGTGTTGTGATCCTATTTTATTTTAAAATAAAGTTAATTAAGTGAAAAACTGGTTACTTCGATTTTTAGCAATTTATTCGTGGATATACTCATATTTAAGTTTATATTGCGACTTTTAAAACTGTAATATTTAATATAACTTAAATAGAATTTAAATATAGATTAATCATGGCGTGTTCATTTGATTTTAGTAAAATTTGAAGTGATGGTAATGTATATAAATGCGATGAATATTTCATTGTGGTTTTTGTTCTCATCCGTCACTTACTTTGGAAATGATTGTTTCTATGTTTAAACATGTCTGTTTAATAAACTGATATGGGATTAATTAAGATGGATTTTCCCAATTCAAACAAAATTTAACAAACTAAGAGATTTGTTTGGAATTTAGAGTATAATTGACATAATCCTATGTTAAGATTAAAAGAAGAAAGCAATAACACAGCAGATGAATAAGATGAATTTAAAATAATAGCAATTAATCAGCATTTTCAATGAGGTCTTTTTGAATTTAATAAAATAATTTCTAAACTTACTTATAATTCTTTAATTCAGTTCCTTATCTCTAACTTTATAGTTTTCTTTCTAATCTTCCATTAACTAAACAAGATTATTAAATTAAAATTGTAATTTAAGAAAAAGGCAAATTTATAGACAGAAAAAAGTGGATAAGTTTAATTTTCTACACTTTTTGGATGACTATTCAATAGTTATAATTCAAAATAAACAGATATAGCAATTATCTATGACATACAAACTGTAACTTTATATTATCTGCAAACGTTACAGACAGAGTAAATTATTATGCAAATCTAAACTAAACAGTCAAATACCTTTATTTATAATTGGCACATTGAATATGTTCGATAAAATTAAACTTATTCAATGAATTTTCTTTGCAGAAGTTAGCTGGGCGAAGAAAAAGAACAAATCATTGTGGGCTAGTGAAAAGTAAGATATTTAAAACAGTAACATTTACATTATTTTTTCTTATATTTAATAATTTTTTTTTAAAATTAAATGTATACTTTATATAAATCTTTTCATTAAGGGGTTAGGTTAGTTAGTGTAGTTAAACCGCCATATCGCACAAGAGATATAATTTATCTGGCGGCAGCTATTTGTAGAGACGATCACAAGGTAGACAACACCCATGATGAGGTCAATCAGAAGAGCCCGGCTTCTCCTGAAAAGCTGAAGATGTGGGATCCATATTTGAACCCGGTCCTTCAAGGTGATAAGTCTCAGCTTTATTGAAGGTGTGGACCCGGATTTGAGCCCGGATCCTCCAGGGTGGTAAGTCACAGCTTTACTGAACGTGTAGGATCCGGATTTGAACCCGGTAAGTAAGTCACAGCTTTACCATGCAGCCATATGAGAACCATGCAGCTTTACCACAGCTTCTATGAGAACATAGAGTTCTCATAGAAATTTTTATTATGCTAATAGCATAATAAATATATATTAGTTAGGTATTTATTCATTTAATAAATGCCCAAAAGTAGTAATTTTGTTTATACTGATTAAATCAAAAATATGTTTAAATACATTATATGCTTTACACGTCAGTTTTTACTTGATTATACACAATTTTAATTAAAAATGTAATATATAATAAAAATTGTATAAATCGGTAATCATCAAAAGTGTTGTGATCCTATTTTATTTTAAAATAAAGTTAATTAAGTGAAAAACTGGTTACTTCGATTTTTAGCAATTTATTCGTGGATATACTCATATTTAAGTTTATATTGCGACTTTTAAAACTGTAATATTTAATATAACTTAAATAGAATTTAAATATAGATTAATCATGGCGTGTTCATTTGATTTTAGTAAAATTTGAAGTGATGGTAATGTATATAAATGCGATGAATATTTCATTGTGGTTTTTGTTCTCATCCGTCACTTACTTTGGAAATGATTGTTTCTATGTTTAAACATGTCTGTTTAATAAACTGATATGGGATTAATTAAGATGGATTTTCCCAATTCAAACAAAATTTAACAAACTAAGAGATTTGTTTGGAATTTAGAGTATAATTGACATAATCCTATGTTAAGATTAAAAGAAGAAAGCAATAACACAGCAGATGAATAAGATGAATTTAAAATAATAGCAATTAATCAGCATTTTCAATGAGGTCTTTTTGAATTTAATAAAATAATTTCTAAACTTACTTATAATTCTTTAATTCAGTTCCTTATCTCTAACTTTATAGTTTTCTTTCTAATCTTCCATTAACTAAACAAGATTATTAAATTAAAATTGTAATTTAAGAAAAAGGCAAATTTATAGACAGAAAAAAGTGGATAAGTTTAATTTTCTACACTTTTTGGATGACTATTCAATAGTTATAATTCAAAATAAACAGATATAGCAATTATCTATGACATACAAACTGTAACTTTATATTATCTGCAAACGTTACAGACAGAGTAAATTATTATGCAAATCTAAACTAAACAGTCAAATACCTTTATTTATAATTGGCACATTGAATATGTTCGATAAAATTAAACTTATTCAATGAATTTTCTTTGCAGAAGTTAGCTGAGCGAAGAAAAAGAACAAATCATTGTGGGCTAGTGAAAAGTAAGATATTTAAAACAGTAACATTTACATTATTTTTTCTTATATTTAATAATTTTTTTTAGTTAATG